>JBBMKC010232438.1:0-11430 GCA_037834085.1 Bipalium vagum | reverse complement strand
TTAAGAAATTTCCAATATCTTTCAATGATTTTCACCCACATTCTGACCCGTATATTTTTATTTACTAGAAAATGTAATGGAATAATAAAAATTTTTTAAAGGGTATTATTTAACAACAGATGTTGTTGAGAAGTCAAATCAATTTAATATTGATTTACTATTTACGAACTTGCATCATGAATTTGGCGGAAAGGTGGAGAAAAATCATTAATAATGATGATGGTGAATATATAATTGATTAAAAAGTTTTTTGTCATTAAAATATTTTGATTTTATCTTTTCATTATAAAAAGATTTTATAAAACTTATTTTTGAAAAAAAAGATTTAAACAACAGCATTTAAATAATATAATGTTTATAAAAATTTTTTATTTTATAAACTGTTTATTTTAAAAATTTTACATAATTTTCATAAAAAATGGTTATTATTTCATATTTTAATTCTAATTTTGTTGTATTTTAAAAAGGAAAAATAAATAAAATTTTAACAAAACCTTAAATTCACCTCTATATTTTTAAATAACTTTGACATTTTAAATCGGATATACAATTGGAAGTTATTTTTTTAATTTATTAGAAATTATTTTCCGAACAGAAAATAATAGAAAATCTTGAAATCTGTTAGTCTTACAGCAAACATGTTTGGCATATCCTTGATCATTGATGTCACTGGACATGTATCATGATCGTCAACAGTATGCATGATTTCTTCCCACCTATTCAAAGAATGAGTTGAAATAAATAAATACCAAAATCACCTATTGCTGTTGATAACCTCTTTAGCCACATTAAGGTTTTTCAATTTCAACGTATGGGTAAAAAAAGATGATCCCTGTTTATCCATTAGTATTGAAGCTCCGTTTTGTAGTAAAAGAGTAACCACATTTGAACGATCGTTGATAGCAGCGACATGTAATGCAGTTTGCTGAGAAAATAATAAAGGCAGTTTTACATAAAAAGATTTCAATATCAAAACTGTTATGAAAGATCAAAATAAGATATAGAAAAATATTTATTATTATTATTTTACTAAAATGAGATTATTTTTAAATATTCAAAATTTTACATTTTTCTATAATTATATATTTCTCATAATTATTTATAAATTACAGTCAAACATATTCATAAAAAAACATTGTAAATGGAGAACAGAAACATATAAGAAAATTTTTAAAATTTGGATATATCGATAAGTTAAGAAAAATTGTTTTTAACGAATGAGAACTGTTTTTAATTTAATCTACAAATATTCCGCTTTGTTTATAAAATAAAATTTTATGATGAGCTCTATTTGTTTAAATATTAAATATTAATTACTCAAAATTAAATGAAAAACAGTTAAAAAGACTTCGTCAGAAAATAATAATTAATTTCTTTTCACGAAATAATCCATAGTATAATCAAAGACAACAAAGTAAGGTAATTTAGAGGATCCACAAGAAGAAAATAGTTCACGAAACAAAATTTCATTTACTCCATACCATGAACATCTTTCTGTTATAAAATTAGAAAAGTTTTCTTCTTAAATATTCCAGAACAATTCAATGAATTTCATAAGATAAAAGATAAAATATAAAAGTAATGAAAATCACGAAATCTTATGATGCTTGACATCCTCACAAGAAATTAGAAGTGTGTAGCGTATTGTGTAATAAATAATTTTTGTTATTCCTTTATTTAACGTATTTATTTTAATTTTGTTAGTATTAACTGTTCTTTATAAATTCTATGCTGAAGCGACAAGTGAATGTTCCATGTGTCCTTGATACACTCCTCTATATGAAAAAAGAATAAATTACCATTTTTAAATTATTACAAAGCTTTTCTATTTATTTTCTATTTCTTTTCTTTGCACTCATTATTTTTAAGAAGAACCCTTTAATTATGATTATTGTAATTTAATTTTACACATCTCATATCTTATATTTAAAGTCCTTTTAACCCTACATACCCGTTGTTTAAAATTATGTACATAATTTTTAAAGTTTTAGAACACTTTTATTTGAAATAATTTACTATCTCACTATATGTGTGCACATAAATCAAACAATTCTGTTACTATTTTCCTTAACTGGAATATGTAACTTTTGCTTGATCACTAACTTCTTACTTTCTAATGTTTTTGTTCATTTTTATTATTACAGTTACACAAATTTAAACAAAATTTAATCAAAACTCCCACAATAAAATCTTATCCTTTAGTCGCTTTCCACATTGAATCCAGACAATCACAATAAAACTTTATTAAATACTTCAAAAAGAAACGTCACAAAATCACAATCAATTCAGCGAGTCAAAATCGATTAAATATTTAAAAATCAAAACCGGCAAAATTTCCAAACCAAGTTTAGTATCAAACCGTCAAACTAAATTAATCGTGAATTATTATAATCGAAACAATAATTAAAAGCAAAATTCAAAATGAACTGTGACTCTAATGAAATTAAAATTAAAGAAAGAACACAAACAAAAACAAAAAATCGATAATATTCTCACACGGAGCGAAAATGGGTCTCCGGGTCGTCCTCTAGATTCTTTTCAGGTCAACTAGATACTCCAAAAATCGCTGGGTCCCATTGTTATATCCTCTTACATGTTTGGTCATAAAAATAAAGGGAGTTACCGGAATCTTTGGAATTTTTGCAATTTAAGTTCTCCTTCGCAAGATAACGTCTTCGGTAATTGAAAATTTTCTTCATTGATAATTGAAAACCTCTTTCAGTAATTGAAAATCTCCTTCTATGATAATCTCTTCAGCAAGATAACGTCTTCAAGCAAATAACAATACAAACGAGCGTAACTGTTTTTCTATTTTTCTTTGTGGCTTTCTGGGAATAACAATTTTTTATATAGTCGTAGAGAGTGGTCACCAATCTCTATGCTTTGAGACAAATATTTTCTTCCATACCCATTAATTCTAATTTTATCTCCACACGGAGATAAAGTTATTAAAATATTAATAAATATATAATTTATTATCCTCACGACGGGACAATCCTTTCTTTAATATTTCATTACGGCGAGATTTTGATATATTACCTTTAGTAATATTTTTAATTTTTAGAAATTTTTTTTTAATTAATAATGTTTATTATTATTATTATTATTATTATTATTATTAATTATTATTATTATTAATCTCTAACTTCACGGTTTTTACCTTTGGCAAACCCAATAATTCTAATTATTTTAATATCATTCAACTTGTGTTTTTATATTGAACTTCTTACCAATAGTTAATAAGAAGATATTTTTTATCCGTTATCAATAAAAAAGGCCTGAAGGGATTAATTAACTTTGCTTTTCTTATCTTTTAAATTTAAACGTAAATGAATTTTTTTTCAAATAAAGTACTGTAACAAAATCCAAATAGAGTACTGAAATTTTTTGATCGTGGTATTATATTAAAATATTAAAAAAAATGATAATTTAATTTTGATTTTGTAATTAAAAATTTACAAGTTTAATTTATAAAACTATTTTTACCTAAGATAATTATCAAAACCAAAATGGGAAATACAGCCTAAAAGACGAACAAAGGAATTTTGTTTAAATAATAATCAATTCTGATTCAACTATCCGAAGTCAAATAAGCGATATTTATTCTCTCAAACTTTAAATAAATTATTAATAAGTTAAAATTCTGAATAAAATACAATTTTGTGTGAAACCTAATTATGAAATCAATATATTATCTACAGAAACCAATTAGGTAGCATATTGTGATAAACGATCAATGTTTTTGCTTAAATTTACGAGCAAAAGAAAATTTTTTAGAAAACAATTCGTGATAAATTTAAACAAAATAAAATTAATTAATTAAACAATATTTTAAAAAATCATTCTAATTTTCAACTTTGACATTTATAGTAATTCGTTCAAAAATATTATCTTTAAGATTACTAAATTAATATTATTAGAAAATAAATACACGGCTCTGTATTTAAATCCATATTTTTTAGTTCGTTCTTTGAATTTTATTGATTAACGATTTTTCGTAATTTATAATTTAAAATAAAAATCATTCGACTCTCTCAGAAAAGAAAGATCTGCTTGTGAATATATTTTGTTCTGAAAGCAAAAATCTATGATAGAAAAATAAGATGAGTTTTTATTTATCTGTATTTTTATAATTCGCGTTGATATAAGATTGTTCAGAAAGTTTTGTACGTTTTTTGTACATTAATTTGAAAACAGCATACGTCAGTCGAAACAAAAGGTTTATTGATTAAAATAAAATCCGTTATCGTTTAAAAACTTTTGCCAATCGAATTAGTAAATTTTTCATTTCTATGCGATAGAATTCGGTAGACCTGGAGGCAATGAACTGTTCAATTTTTTAGCATCTCTCCTTTCTAAAATCTTTTTCCATTCAAATAATTTTGTAAAATGTTTGAATAAATTGAAATCAGTTGACGAGAGATTTAGGCTTTTTCAGCTTATCCTTGGTTTGCTTTGTCATTTGAGGATGGCTATTGTCAAACAATAGAATTAGACCTTTTCTATTGATCAATGCTTGGTACATTCTTTTCAACTTTTCTTTTATAATATCAATTTCTAGGCAGTATTTCTTTGCTGTTATCATTTCTCCCTTTTCCAGGTAATCTTAATGAAACACTCATTTTGAACAATACCATACCGTAACTAATATTTTTTTCGTGTTGACTCGGTTCTGGGAAGTACTTTGGACATTCACAGATATCCAACCAATGTGCTGAACGTTAATATTATATTTTATGATGGTGATTATATTGAATATCATATTATATTATAAAATATTATATTATGGTCCTCATCACACAAGCTTTTTCAAAAACATTATAGCCTCAGAAGTGTTTGATTATTTAATAGCAGACAATTTTAATTGGTAGGAGACAAGAAAAAACAATCAACCATATATCATTTATAATTAAAATTATTTTCATTTCCTAAAAATCTCTGGAAACATCCGTTCATTTATATAGATTTATAAATGAAGAATTTGATGATGATATGATAATAAGAACTTAAAAATAATTTTTATTAAAATTTCAATTATTATTGCAGTTATATTATAATTCTAGTTTAAAAATTGTTATATAATTATACCATGTATTCAAAAATTATGGAAGTAAATATTGTTTGCGAAACTCATTAAAATAAATACAAGATTAGGTAAAAATGTAAATGCATAGCTTATGTATGTTTGGAGTGACCACTTTCCACCTTGATAAACAATCTTGATCCAACTAAAAATTCAATCTCTTTCTTAATACTTACTAGGATCTTTTTAAAGTTTTTTCTGGAATGTTTGTGGCTCTTGGACGACCTCTTCACGTCAGATCCTCATAAGTTGATGTGCCTTGAAACGCTTAATGGCTTTCGAAACAGTTTTTTCATTCGCAACATGGATGATATTTTTATGATTCCATTACCTTGTTTAAATAAGCTATGTTAAAATAAACTATGGTTAATGAAGTTTTTTCACTGCAATACCTAATGAGTCCAGGATCTATAATTATAGAAAATTTTTTAAAAAATATGCCGACCAGTTTTGAATCTCGTCATTCAACCAGACAAACATTTTTTTATTATATCAATTGTTGCCCAAAATACTTATAATTATTTGTTACTATACCACCATAATTAAATTATTTATAAATTATTTAAATAATTACTGAATAATTTTCATAATATTCTGATGCATCCTACTTTTATATTTCTCTATCTTGTCAAGAATTTTTCTCATTGACAAGTTTAAATGCAGCTTCCTTAAAAAAATTTTCAATTTTTCCTAAATATATTTTCTATTTTGAACGTGTTGGGTACAAAAAAGTACAAAATTTAATAAAAAAGGAAATCTTGACAATGGCGAACCTAAATTGCCAAGATGAGATCACGGTCCGCAAGGAGGGACCGATTTAGAATTAATGATCCAAAAGGGGAATTGACATTTCCCATTAATAAAACTGATCTACGATTGATTAGTATTATAAAAGGAGAAGGATTTCTCCAAAAATCCGCCCTCAACTAGAAACATTTATTGTGGTTTAGAGGACCTTATTTGCTGAAGGCTATCGTGAAGACTAATCCAGATCTGAAACCCAAGTACGTGGATAAAATGATATTTTGCCTGGGATTGTGTTTGAGTTCCCCACCAGAGGATTATTTCTGAGCAACTGTAAAGGCTCAGTTAATAATCCGGGAGGCTTAAACGAAGCTAACCCGTAATCTCGTTTATTTTTAACTCAAAATAAGCTTGTTGATACTAGAAACAGAAATCCGTTTGTGTGCACTTCACATATTTCAAGAAGGCGTCTTCAGCGTCTGCTCGGTTGTTGAAGCACTTACCTTGAAGGAAGTTTTGTAGATGTTTGAAAAAATGGATGTCTGTTGGTGCTAAGTCTGGTGAATATGAAGGATGGAGCAGAATTTCGTAACCCAGTTCGTTAAATTTCTGCAAGGTTGATATTGCGATGTGCGGTCTGGCATTATCCTGAAGAATGATTGGTCCTCTTCTGTTTACCAGAGCTGGACTCAAAATTTGTAATTTTTGGTGTATATTGTTGGTTTGATGATAGTAACTGTTGGACGTAATCATTTTTCCAGGATCCAGGAAATTGAAATGGATCAAACCATGTACGCACCACCAAACCGTTATCATTATCTTTTTATGTTGCAATTTTTGTTTCGGAAAGGTTTTTGGAGGTTCACTTTTGTCCAGCCATTGACCAGAACATTGCCTATTATCGTACAAGATCCATTTCTCATCACATGTTACAATTCTATTGATAAATCGATCTTTCTTGCTACGGAAAAGAAGGGAAGACGCAACTTCAACGCGACGTAACTTTTTGTTTGCATTTAGCTCGTGTGGCACCCATTTGTCCAGCTTCTTTATTTTTCCAAATTGTCCGAAGTGTCTCAAAATTGCTGAATGGTAAACATGAAATTCTTTTGCAACTTCTCTTGTGGTTTTCCTTGAATCAGATTCGATGGCAGCCTCTAATTAATCATTTTCTACAACTGATGGACGGCCACGACTTTCTTTATCCTGCAGACTATAATTATTGTTTTCAAACTTTAAGAACCAACGTTGAACTGTTGTTTTGTTCACGCTTCCTATGCCCCATACTGCATTAATATTTTGTGCTGTTTCCGCAGCGCTTTTGCCTAGCTTGAACTCATAAAAATATATTTTACGGAAGTCCTTTTCGACATCTAAAACACAGTTTTCATTTCTAAATAAATTATGAAATATTTAAATTTTACTTTAAATTATTATTTAATTATTGGCCTTAAACAAGTGAATATTACTAAAAATAGCAATTAGATTTTAAAAAGTGTATTGTTTAGTTTAAAAAATGCTTTAGTTAAACAATGCAAAAAGATTCATTATTTTTGCACCAACCTAATAATTATTGCATTCGAATTCAAATTGACATCAAACTCGATATATGGAGCATTAAAAATCAATTTACATCATACCACTTACTCACAAATCCCATTATCATTACTAACTGATAATGGGACAAAGAAAAAACAAGATAGATTTATGAAAAGCCATGAATTTTTATTTTGATATATTTAATAAAATTATCTTTCTAATGAAATAAATATACCAAAACACAAATTAAGTCAAAAAAGGAAAAATTGATCGATTACCTACAATTTATATAACATATATTATAATATTATATATAAATAATTATTTATATTATATTTTTTGTAATTATATATTCTCATTATTAATTAATTTTCAATAATTTATAATTTGACAAAAAGATAATGATTTATTAAAATATTGTTAAAACAATGAGTAGAGATTTTAAAAAATTTAATTATGGAACATTTTCGCACTTTTATTGTGTCATTGTCTACAACGTTTTAAACAAATATTATTCAGAAAAAAAATGGTTTTTCATTGTTACTTTTCATTTAGCTGTATTGTTTGTTTGTTCACTTCGAGAGTGGAATATTTTTATTATACTCTGTAGTTCATGACAAGCTTCCTTTTATTGGACTTTGAGTAAATCTAATAATTTTTCAGCTTTATCTTTATTTTATTAATTATCAATGCACTTTTTTCTTTTAAAATTACAACCATCTGTTACATCTTTGTTTACATTTATACTTACTAAATAATAATTATCTAATTAAACTCTCAAAACTCAATATTAATTAAAACAAACTATTTTAAAAATTTATTATTTTATTTATTTAAATGAATAGGGGAGCATCCCAAAAAAACGACATTTTTGATGAACAATTCTTTTTGTGATTTTTTTTATTTTTATCTTTGTAATATGGGATCACCAAGTTAAAGACGAATATAATAATAATTATTATTTTATTTATTATAAATTATAAATTACTAAAATTACCATAAAACAAATAAACAAAGGATTTATGTAGAAAACAAATATAGAAACTAGAAATTACTAAAAATAGAAATTAATGTAAATAAAATAAAATGTTTCTAAAAATAGAATTAAGGCAAATAAAATAATATGAATTTCTAAAAATGGAAATCATGTTTTTAAAAATAGAAATTACAGAAAACATTTTTGTATATAAATCCACAAAAATAGCAAAAAGGACGCACAATAATTCGCACCAAGAGCTCAATTATTACACAACTTAACACTCACAGAGGAACATTCACGAGCATTCAGAAGAGGACGATTTCCATCAAAAAGATAAAGACGAATTAACCGAAAAAGTTTCAAGATTTGCAAAGCTTAGTAAGAAATCTTTATTCATATGTACAAAATTTTGTAACAGTAGTTTATTTTATTCTTAAAATATATTATTCACTATCAAGCAACCTTTACCGATTCACTTGGTATTATTATTATTATTATTATTATTATTATTATTATTATTATTATTATTATTATTATTATTATTATTATGAATTAACTCTTCTAAATAAGTGCTGGAAGCTTTTCGAGAATCAAATAAAGTTATATTTTTTCTTCTTATTTTTTTTAAAATTTACACAGCCGCTAGCTGGTAAATTGCTGAGGATTTTTGATCATTAAACTTTACTTCATAATCCCATAAAGAGTTCAATTGTAAAAATTATATTTGCAAATAATATTTTGAAACAATTTGTGTTATCTCAGTTCATTTAAATTTTTATTTGATCGTTTATTGTGACAGTTTTTATTATTTTTGTGCTGAACGTTCCTTCTGATATTAAATACTTTTTAAAGTAATCTAAAAGCCCAATATCCATCTTTTTAACTTAAAATCAGTCACTTTTAGGAACTTAACAGAATCATAAATAAAATTTTATTGAAAAGAATTTCAATTATGCAAAACAGAATTTCCAAATAAACTAATCAATTTTAAGCAAATTATTAAATATAATTTTTAAATCTTTAAAAATTGGAACATAAATAAAAGAAATTTTATAATAAATATGTTAAATAAAAAAATTATAATTACATTAAAAATGAAGTTGTTTTACTACTAACACTTTGAAATTAATGAAAAAATAAAAAAGAATCTGAAATATATATGAAAATAAAAAATTTAATTTTTATATTTTTTCCAATTAAATTTTTCAAAACAAAAACTTAGTTTAATAGTAATGTAATTAATGATGTTTCGCATAAGTAAAATTAACTCAAATGTCAAACTGTAGTCTCCTTTTGATTTTTTCCTGTCAAATATTAATTTTCTTTAAAATTTTATTAGTGTTATTTTCAGATAATACATAGGGATCCTCAAAAAAAAAACTTCGTTTTTACAAAATTATATTTTTTTATAAATTAATAAATAATTATATATTTTACCAATTTTGAGTTGTATGTTTTATGTTTTTGTAGTATAATAAATAATTTAGAAAAAAAGAAGTTTTATTTGCGGACCCCTATATATAAAAGCGTATTATTATATCATCATAAAAAATTTAATGATTACTCCTTCGTGATTCTGATTGTCGATAAATGAAGGATTAATTTGTATTAAATACCGACAGGACTCGACGTGACCATTGCTAGCCGCATAATGTAATGGAGTGTTGCCACAGTAACACCTACAGTTAAACAAAATTAATTATCATGAAATATATCTTAAGTTAACTGTGAGGATCAAAATGTTTTAAATAATTTTAATTAGTTAAAATATTTATTATTTAAATTAATTAATTAATTTTTTTGAATAATTGTTATATTAAAATATATAATTTTCGAAATGAATCTTGATAGCTTATCAACCGATATAAATGTAATTAACATGGCGCACCAACACCATTTAATTTCTAAATAAATTTAAACAAAACATTATAAGAATTTAATAAAAACTTATTCACCATCTAATAGAGGATTAAAAATGCTTCAAAATTATATAGATATCAATAATTTCAAATATCTCTATCAATTGAAAAAAATACTTTGAAATACTTAAACAAAAAAACTTATGGTTCACCCTAATACATTAATAATAAAAATAATAAAAATAAAATATAATGATAATAAAATTATAATAATAATGAATAATATTAATAAGATTTAATAAAAAAAATAATAATACTGTTTAATATAACTGAAAATCTTAGAGAAGGCACAATTAATTTCTTTCTTCAGATCAAATTTCAGGACACATTTTGTTTAAATAAACGTTTTTTAAATACATTTAAGTTTATGAAATTTGATCCTATTACATTTCAAAAAAAAAGTTATTATTATTTCCTCAATTCAAAACCGATAGTTAATATTTATTTTTAATAATTAATATGAAACATTTGAGTGCTTCTAAAATTATCCCATATAAAAATATTAATTCCTTAAAAAGAACTTATTTTTCTGAAAAGGGTAAAAATTCGTGAAAAAAGAATTAAAATTATTTTTATTTATTTTTATTGAACTTTTGAAAAAGTTTCTAATTTTTAGGTAAAAGTTGATCAAAATATTTTTTAATATATTCATTTATATTTTTCAATTTAAAACATTGCCAAAAGTGTTTATTCTCCTTCAAAAAGATATGAAAATTACTTTGGGGTTTATTACTTAGAAATAATTGTTAAACAAATTATATTGATCAGGCCGAAAATCTCTTTGAAAGCGTCTTTTAGAATGTCTTACGGGCACTTAAATATTGAGCAAGTATAAAATGCAGACACCTTTGACACGTTTTCCTTACGCAAATATAATTATAATTTAAAATATAAAATTTAAATAGTAAATTTAATTAATATTATTAACTTATCAACTTTTTATTTTTATATAGGTATTGTGAAGATTAAAATGTTTTAAATAATTTTAATTAGTTTAAATATTTATTATTTTAATTAATTAATTAATTTTTTTGAATAATTTTTATATTAAAATATATAATTTTCAAAATGAATCTTGATAGCTTATCAACCGATATAAATGTAACTAACATGGCGCACCAACACCATCTGGACATTATCGCAGCCCGACTGATGCCAGAGAAGTT
>JBBMKC010232427.1:0-11430 GCA_037834085.1 Bipalium vagum | reverse complement strand
ATAATAATAATAATAATAATAATAATAATAATAATAATAATAATATATTAAATTACCTTTATGACATTCAAAAGAATAGCTTAACATATCAAAATATTGATATTTGTTACAAAGACATTTCAATACAGCATTGGTGCTCGAATTAGCAATTAGGATGCACTGTCCACCAACTGTGTAACAATTGGAACATTGAGGATATTGAACATCAAATACGATTTTATCTAGGATCAATATAAATTTATTATAAATTAATTGATAAAATAAAAATCATTTATATTATTCTAAAAATATAATTAAAAGTAAATAAATTAATTAATTTATAAATTAGTTAAATTTAATGAAATACCTATAAATAATTTATAATATAATTATTATCACAGAGATAAATATATAAATATCAATACTAATTAAAAATTGGAAAACAAATTTCGAAATACACTAAGTATAATTTGACATTTGACAATTGATCGATATTGCTATAAGAATCAATATCTGTCTTCTGGATTTCATATATGGAATGTTATCATTGACATTGCACATGATTTTCTCAAGACAATTTTCTTGTTGAAGATCGTCTAAAATTTGAAGTTCTTTTTGAAATATATCTCGAAACGACTTTCAAATCTTAATGGAACTAGTCAGCTTTCAGACTAACTGGTTAATGGAAAATTTCATTAGGATTAAAATTAAATAAAATTTAGTAAATATCTTCCATAAATAATTTTCTATTTTGCCAATGCATAACAATTTATTTGAAGTTTTAATAATGTTCAAATTCCATATTTGTGAATTGTCTTTAACAGAAATTTTCAATTGTCAATTTTAATCCGATTTCAGAGATAAATACAAAACGCCACTTTATTTAATTTTATTAAAAAATTTATTAAATGGAAAAAAATAAATACTGGATTATTTTCATTAAGTTAATTCTGAAAATGACAGATGATTTAAGAATTTATTAACAATAATTTGTAAGAATATTTGGAATTATTAAAATTGATAGATTTTGTTTATTATCGACAAAGCAGAGTATCTTCAGCAAATATGCCATTTTATTATTGTCAATTTTAATATTTTATATCATTTCTTTTAAATCACGTAGTTATAAAATGTTAGACTTGAACAATAAATAATTATTATAATTAAAATTAATACATAAATATTGAATTCCTTGAATTTACCTTACAATAAAAAATATTTTTAATATAGATATCGAAAATTATTATTATTATTAATATTATTATTATTATTATTATTATTAATTATTATTATTATTATTATTAATATTATTATTATTATTAATGATGATTATTATTATTATTAATTATTATTATTAATTATTATTATTAATAATAATAATAATATTATTATTATTATTGCTGTTGTTGTTGTTGTTAACATTAAAGGAATATGATACTTTTCTCACTAAATTAAAATGTTTAAATTCTTCTATTTTGAACAATAATAGGATTTTACTGAAGATAAAAATTGTTTTTGTATTAAAATCTCAACGTTTTCTGTTGTTTTTGTCAAAAAATTCTGAGTCAAATAAAAATCAAGCAAAATTTTAATGGTATAGTAAAAAAATATTTTTGTTATACGCTACTTTTTATTTCAGTCTTTGCAAGAAATTATTCTAAGGTTTTCATTCTTCATTATTGTAATTCATTAATAAAATCAATCTTAAGTTTTTTTACAATATATATTTTTAAAATTCTTTATAAAGTGTATTTACAAATATATTTTAACATTTGAAAAATCATTTGTGTAACTTGTTTTTCAAATAAGATAAACTTTTTATATTTGATCGTTGTTTAAAAAACTCATTGATAATAAATAATCAACAGTAACTATTTAAATTAACATTTAATTATACAGTAGAACCTCGCTATAACGATTTTCAAGGGACCAGACGAAATCATCGTTATATCTATGTGTCGTTATAACCGAACTACATAAAAATATGAATTATTCGCTTTATGGTTTATAAAATTTGTACATGGCATTTAAATTATTTAACAACAAACAAATAAACATTTATTTAAAATAATCAGTAATTAGTTCTTTTAACCAATTGATCAGGTCGACTTGTTAGCAAATACTCCAAAACATTATTAATGCCATGTAAAGCTTGGGAAAAAATATTAGCTCGAAATATGGAAAATTGTTAAAGCTTATCAGCCATTTCAACAGCCATGCGTGATGATACTATTATTTTGTTAGATTCTGAAGGCATATTATCATCACTTTCACTATTTTCATTCATGCCTTTAGATGAGTTATTTACTTGATTAAGAATCTCTTTGTCATCCAGTTGTGCATAGGTTTCCACGTACATATCAACATCAACAAAATCATTAAAATTAATGTTGTCATCATGATGCACCGAATTCCAGGCAGTAGCATTTACTAAAATTTTGTCAGTGTTACGGTTTAAATTATCTACAGTTCCAGCTGATTGTTTAAAACCATATCGTAACCAGCAATTGGATATAGTCGATTGCTGTACTTGAAACCAAGCTGCAGAACACATTGTTACAGCCTCCAAAAAAGTTGGCTTGCAATCTTGCCTGTCGTCGATATTATTAATAAGCGCTTTACGAGTCGGTAACGGTAAAATGCTTTAAAATTTCGAATAATACCTTGATCAAGTGATTGCAGTTTGGTCTTGTGTTCGGTGGTAAGAACATTATCTTGATATTTTCAAGTGTGACTATAACATTGTGAGCACTACAGTTATCAAAGAACATGAGAATTTTTCGATTTTCCTTTTGCATCATTTTGTCACAGGAAATTATTCATTAATTCGTTTGTTTGGTGTGTGCCGATTTACCAATAATATAAGGTCTCATCTTATATGTTCCCGCCATATTCGTAGATAAAAGTACTGTAATAGGCTCTTTACACAATTTCCCCCCCCATGATACGATTCACCTTTAAAAGACAGTGTTCGATGAGACAATAAACGATAAAATTAACCTGTCTCATCTGCATTAAAGATATTGTCGGGTTCATATTCTTGAAAAATGGTGGGCAATGTTATTGAAAGCCAAGAATCAACTGTTTCTAAATTTACAGCCTCTTCTTCTCCAATAATAAGTTTCTGACCAATACCATGTCGCCCTTTAAATCTCATTATCCAACCATTGCTAGCCCAAAAATCGGTATATCCTAAACTAGTACCAAAATACAGCACTTGATCTTTTAACATTGGTCCAGAAACTGGAAGATTTCTTAATCGTACATTTTTAAACCATATAAGAAGTGCTTGTTTAACGTTTTCATATTCCGCGAAAATAAATCTTTTTCTGTCAGTTTGGATGGTTCCTAGCTGATATTCACATTTGATTTTTTCTGAATTCTTTTGCAACATCAACGATTCTTCTTCCCTTTCGAACAGCATTTATAATTTTCAATTTGAAATCAATTGAATACGTAGATCTTTTTCATTCACATTTAATCTAAAATTCGAAATTTCAAATAAAAAATATTACACATAAAATTAAATTTAAAAAGATACAACATAAAATTCAAAGAAATTTCAAACCAATTTAATTCATCTTATTTTATTTTAATTCATATTTAATCGAAAAACTTCAATTTTCAAAAATTGTGAATGCAACATCATATTTAAACACATTTCAAAATATTTATAACGACTTTTGTCGTCTATTTCGTCGTTATAAGAAGGAATTCATTATAACGATAATCGCTATAAGCAACTTCCTCACCCGAAAAATCAGTGTAAAATTTTACGGTATTATTTCCACAGTCGTTATATCGTGAGGCGTAGTGTTATAACCGTAGTCGTTATAATGAGATTCTACTGTACTATTAAGTGTTTTCTTGCTCTAAATAAATAATTACCTACAGCAATTAAATTTTCCGATTTTCTTTTCGTACACAGCCGCATAACCCTTTTCACATTGGCAAATTGTGGAATAATATTCTTGTGAATATGAACATTTGCTGTTCTTTGATAAGCACAATATATCAACATCATTACAAAATTCTCCTAAATTAACTAAATATTTGTTTATCCTTTGTCAGAAATAATATTAATAAAAGTAATGTATATATAAAATACTTTTTACCTTGAATAGCTGTGCAAAGTTGAAATTTGTAATAATCAGGCATTATTTTCCGTAATCCATTTGGTGTATCTGTGTTGAATGGGCAGGAACACATGGTATTAGCGTTTTGGGAGTTTTGAAAGGACCTTAAAATTTTAATTAAAAATCTTGCTACGAAATATTTAAAAGTATAGAAAATTCTACAGTGAACCAGCAATCAAATTATTAATTTGGTGAATCCCTTTAAATAAAAAATTATATTGGTTTCTTAATATTAAATGCAATTAATAATTTAATTAATAATAAATTTATAACTCAGCAAATGTTAGATATTATGGAATTTTTAAATGAAATCATATTAACCACTATTAATAATTTAATATTTATTCAAAAGAAATTTTTAATTAATTCAGAGATAAATATCATTTTATAGAATAATATATATATATATATATATGAAAAAAATCATCGAAATTTAACTAATTTTCGTACAGCAAATACGATATAAGAATGAAGAAAAATCAAGTTGGATTCCTTGACTCACTGAGATTTTGATTTGGAAATTTTCGATTTTACAGGTATGAAAAGTTGATAGACCATATTAAAGGTTGTCTGAATGAAGTATGAACTATAAATGTTATATACGTAAAGAAGATGAAAAAATTGAAATTAGTTAATTTTTGTATATATCCATAAATATTGCTTTTCTCTGTATGATTTAACTGTTATCAAATTTATTCGCTTAACGTTGAAAAATTGTGAGTTTAGTTTATCTAGAGCCATCAGGTTTTAATCATTGTAAAGTTGTCTAGAGTTTTCGATAAATCTTACAAATCCACTCATTGAAACTTTCAAAAGAATATGAGTTAATAATGATAATACTTAAATTAAACAAAAAATAAATTATAGTACATTTATAATACTCTAAATCTTCGATTAATTCCTCAGTCCCAAATAATTTCACACCAAGCCTTTTTTCGATTATTAATTTGGCAATAAAAAATAATCCCTCACCGTCAATAATCCCCCATAGCATAATGTTGGTTAAATTTAGCCAATTTGAAAAAATTGTATAAAATTCAATTATTGTGTCAATTTCAATTCAAGTTTGAATCATTCATTATAAATTCAAATTTATTAATAATTAAGTGTAAGATTTTTATATTTTAATTATGATTTATAATAATATTTTGTATGCCGAACGTCATAAGCCATTATCAAAAGACCAAAAACAGGTCAGAATTCGAAATGTAGATCCCAAACGAGAACGTCTAGATGGTGGCGGCCGTAAATTAATTTCTGAGGAGCTGGAAGAACTGGTTTTTGAAAACATTCTTGATGAAAGGTTGCAAAAAAAGAAAGTTTCGCGAATGATGATTATTGAATGGGCACGTGCATTTGCTAAAGATTTAGAAGTTCCAACTTTTAAAACATCCATTGGGTGGTTAGATAATTTTTTGAGAAGAAACAAATTGACAATTAGAAAGGCCAACCGATTAAGTAATTTGAGTGATGAAGAAATTATTGAATGTGGTATAAGTTTTATCCTTCTTTTCAAAAATATGATTAATGTATACAATATTGAATTCGAAAATATTTATAATTTTGATCTGAGATTGAAGATGATTGTAGATAAAATGGATATAATCTCCATTAGTTAATCATCTGATGTATTGACAATTGATAATATCTTAATACATTTTGGTTTTTATTAATCACTCCAATAATCCCCCATCGGGTATTTTTTGGACCTCGGGAGACTAATCCCCATGGGAAATTAATTAAGGATTTAGACTAATTAACAATTTGTTACGAAATTGTGAAGTTAATCTTTGATTCCATCTTTTCAGAATCTTGTCAATAACACGTAAGTTTAAAACTTTATAAAAATGTCGTAAACCTTTAATACAAAATGTTGTAACACTCGCAATGATTCATACAATTTTTTCAAATTATTTCAAAAAAATAGTAAATACCTCAATGATATTACAAAGTCACTATCCCTCGACCTCTATAATGAATATTTAACTAATGAAACGAATAAAATGAAAGTACTAAAACTTTTTTTATTTATGAAAAAAAGAAAATTACAATTACTTTGAGAAGATTTTAGCTCGGGTCTTTGGGTCTCTTGTTAGTCACTGAACTCGCTCAACCTGAGAACGCTTATAGACAACCAACCTATCATTTTTTCTACAACTAATCAGATCGTTTGCCCCCAAAACTGGGAGCAAATTTCCCAAATTACAATTAGGCCTTAATCAGGTCAAATTGTAATAACATTAGTCCATATTTGGACAGATTACAGTCATATTAAGGAATGGCTTACCAGATTTAAGCCATCTCCCTATAGACTCAAACAATAAAGAATTTCTAAAATCATTTTTGTTAAATATATTTAGAATAATGTAATAAAAATGTAATCCAATACAAAAAATTGGCTCCGGAAACTTGTTTGTTCCATTTTAATATTGAGAAAATAAATTTTAGGAAAACAGCTTTTCAGTTCAAAGAAAATAAAGTAAAATTAAAATGTGAGAAAAAACGTTTAATAAAATAATATTCCAGTACCCCAATAAAATATAACAGAATAAAAAAGAATAATTTAATTTATTTATGTTAATTATACAAGTTTTTAACAAGTAGAGTTTGAGAAAAATGTTTTAATTTTTTGAATTAGATATTAAAAATTTATGACTTTCATTTATTTTATTAGGGTCTTCCTTGATCAGAGGTTTGATAATGGCACCATAATACTCATTATTATCATAGTTATAATAATAATATTATCAAAAGTTCAATTTTTTTCTTAAAGAAAAAATTATCTAGGTCAATTAAGATGAAAATGATATTTCTTTTTATTGGTATTTCTTTCTAATCGTAGAAAAGCAGTTAAGAAATTAAAATTATACCTACCTTTTTACATTTTTCATTCTTATTACATTTTTAAAGCCTGAAACAATATATGAAGTTTATTTATTTGATTATAATATTTTCGGGTTTATCATCTTAAGAATTGTCTTATTCTATACTATATGTCATTTATAATATTATGTTAACAATAATCAGTTAGGACTACATGTTGAATGTGTTGCATGTGTTAATAAAATATATTTAAGACCTTGCTTTGTTAAGAGGAAATACAATTCCTCTGAAATTTATTCATTTAGAATTTTTCTACAAAAATCCTTTTAGTTTATTCAATGATATTTGTGTTCAGTCATCATCTTTATTTGTTGAGTATCGTCAATAACCCCTTGATTTGACTTTAAAACAAATCTTTAATACAGTTGAACAAGTAAACCTTATAGGAGTGTTCCCTATTGATCATTTAAGTAGATCTTTGAAAGTTATATTTCATATTTTCAATGATTTAAAAAACTAATTTTGACATTAATTAATTTGGAAATAAATAAATAAATATTTTGAAACTTGTTACTTATAGAATATCTTATTATACACCAACAACTGGGCTTCATTCCAGTAATTTATATTTATATTGAAACAATTATATTATTGATAAATAATATAGTAAAAACTGAAGTAGAAACCAAGCTCAGTTATTAATTAATGGTGAAGTTTTTATCATTTCCTCAATAAAAATCTAAATATAACATAGTGTTGTTTGTTAAGTTGGTATCAATTGAACCTGCTTTCTTACCTGAACCTGCCTTCCGTTCAATTGTAAAAGAAATAACTTTTTGAACGGTAGATTTTAAAATCCATCATTTTTAAGCGATCGGTAAATATTAAACAGATGTATTTTGATTGTATTTTGACAAAATGTTTTTCCTCATTTCATTTGTTTACCCATATTTGTTGCCAATAAATTATTTAGATAATGTGACACAAAGATTTAATTTTTTAAAATAATGGTATTATAGCAACCTAATCAAAAAGATATTACAGATTGCAGTCGACCACTTTTCATCATGGACAGTCTTTACTGTATCTAACTTCGCAATAAATATCATATTCTTCCTAAGGAGTAAAATCATTAAATGATAAAAAGTCATTCAGGTTTAATAAATAACATTTAAAAAAAATTTTAAATTAGATTTTTCTAGATGTCTCTATTTCAAGTAAATATACTGAAAAATATTTTTCAATTTCAATAATTTAAAAAGATGGAAAATCGAGTTCTATAATGATATATATCGAGATAATAACCAACCTTTTCAAACCAGAATATTAATTAATATAGAACAACATTTTTATATTATTCATGTTTGATTTTCGTAATAAAACTATCGTTTTTGGATCATATTTTATAAGAAATCCTTTTTGAACCACTTTTGAATGTTAGATAAAGATAAAATTAAATTTTAAATTGTTTTAATAACGGAAAATCATTTTTATGAAGAAATGTTCTTTAATAAATTTAAAAACATTAATGATAATATTTCTGTTATTGCAAAAATTCTTAATTGCTATTTCAAACAGCTATTTTTATATTGAAAAAGGTTTTCTTTGCTTATAATTATAAGAAAAATAATTATTACTATGTGTAAAGATAATTATGGGAGGAAAACATTTATGAAGATGAAAGAAATAAATATGGTAATTGTTATAATCCATTGATCAACAAAACAATTTCCCAAAATAAACTCAGACCCAGAATTTCATTGAACACCATATGTTATATGAAAATAAAAACGTTATATTTTTTCATAATTTATAATAATTTCTATTAAGGATTTCATAAAATATTAAGTATGTTTTATATCAAATTAAAAACTCTTCTAATCAACACATTAAACTTATAATATGATCATTAGAAAATAAACATGCTATTAATATTTCTATTACCAAAACTCGCTTAAAATCAGACTCCATATCAAAATTGGTTGTGGTCGTAAACCCCACTAACCCACTGAAAGTAGCACTTAATTATAAAGTCTTTGTCGATCATTTTAAACAAATATTATTTTTATTTCATAATGCTCATAATTTTCAATAAAAAACAAGCGATTCTCAATAATTTACCACAAATAATGACAAGTATAATATTAACAATAAATAAATAGTTCTAATAAATAGATTATTCTCAATAAGAAAAGGAAGAAAAATAAATTTTTCATAAAAAAAACAAAAACGAATAATCCTGGCTGACTTCTGTTCAGGTTCAACACAAATTATACCTCTCTGGACTTTCAACCTCAAACACGTTTTATTATTATAATTATAGTTATATTTTAGAGTAGTCATTTGTAAATAAAAAATCAAAGTCGAAGCAATAATAATGATATATTTCATTAAATCCGATTAACCAAACAAACTTTTCAAACTTGGACCTCAGGTTTTATTAAAATTAAATTATTTACTTTTTTATAATTAACCAACATTTATTTAAAATATTTATTTAAAAATTTAAAAAACGTAACATAATAATTTTTAAAACTTTAAATTAAAAACATTTAATAATTGTTAATCATGACGTGAGGTCCTTATTTAAAAAAATTCAAACAAACTAATTTTTCGAATCACTCCTTATATAATCAATACAATTGTTAAAATAATTAACGGTTGCTGTTGAAAATTAATTGGCGATATTGGGATTCGAGCCCAGGACCTTTCACATGCGCATGGAATGATCTGAACGCTGAGGTACAAATGTAAAGGTTTGCCTTGATAACAGCCACTGTTTTAAGCTATGAAAACAGATTTGATGTTTGTAGTTGTCAGTTATTGCAAGGGTAGATCGCAGGCACCAGTCAAATATATAGAACAATCTTTCGTCGTTATACACGTAATTGTAACAATTTTTCATTCTGATTCCAGAGTAAATAATGTAGAAATCTAAACTTATTTTATTTTCTTGCAAATTGCTAAGTCTTATCTACTTCAACATATTTCTACATATAACAATTTATTAAATTTCAAAAAATATATAGAATTGAAAATAATTTTCTGTGGATTGAATTCAAAAAGAAATATCCTAAAAATCAGATATTGTTCCAAATAATCAAACAAAAAAATCAGTAAAATTTCAACTTTTTCTCATCAGTCAATTCTATTGCGATTTTGGTTTTCGTTATTGATTTATACAAATTGGCTAGAATAAATATTTTTGTTGATATCACTGAGTTGATTGAATGAAGATCATTTTTGTTCCATTGAGATTCAGAGAATGTGTTTAAAAAACCTGTCAATCAATCCACTTTATAAAATGAATCTGGAAAGTAAGAATTTCATTTAGGTGGCATCCAATAGTGACAAGTTCGTATAATCAAAAAATTAATTATTGATTTCCCTTAATTGATTGGTTATTGAAATGTATATTGAATTGACGTGTGTAAATGTGATTTAAATCCTTGATAAGCTTTCTGCTCTAAAACCAATGAGTATAATGGTATTACTTTCCATCCATGAGTTTCTATTTCTCCTTTCATTTTTAACACTATCCATATATAAAGTATGTTCGAGGAAATCCGCTGCTATAATGTCAAAACTAGTAAAACCTCAACATAAATATTTTACTACGTTTGTGAGGCTTTGAGATGATCTATTACAAATAATGAGTTTTGGTAAGTTTTGTCAATTTCTGAATTATATATTCTGGGAATATTGTTTTGTAATGCTGGAAGGAATAATATTAATTGTCAGACTTCTAATTATTATCTGTATAAATCCCTCCTTCGCTAAAAGAATTTACTAAAGCAAATTGTATATTACACTCCGAGCTTACACTTTCTATAGTCTAGCTTTGCTTAGTATGGCGGCTGAATCATAACCTAGGATGGGCTAAAATGGCACCCGGAATCCGTATGTATAATAATTTGTTTGGATGTTGGCGTACCTGAAAATTGAAAAACAATTTATAAAAACGGATGTGAGATTATATGACGCAATTTAGAGGGTTCATTTCATAATACCATATTTTAAAAATTTATTGAATTAAGTTACTATTAATAACTAAATTATAAAAGATGTATACACCTCTGTCTCAAAATTATGAGAATTAAATTGTCATGCTCTCTGTGGTGATACTTCAGTATTCTGAGTGATATCATTTGTCGGGACAAAGCTTAGATAAATAATCAACATATTTTGTTTAAATTTTTTAAAATCAAAACAGTTATTGGTGACTTTTTAAGTTGTGATTTAGAGCTTTTTACATCAAAAATAGGAAAAAAAACATGGATGAAAAATTATTTATTTGCGAAAGATGTTTATGTATAAATATTAATTATTCTGCTTCGATTAAACATTATAATTTTTGTATTTTAAATAAACCGACTTTATATAGTTTTCCTGTCAGATTCGAAAATATTTTTTACAAATTATAAATATAAATTAAGACTTCCATTTGTTATTTATGCTGATATAGAATGTATTAATAAAGAAATAAATGAAA
>JBBMKC010232405.1:0-11431 GCA_037834085.1 Bipalium vagum | reverse complement strand
TGATCTAATCTTGGCAATTTGGGTTCGCCATTGTCAAGATTAGATCCTTTTTAGAAATAATTAATTGCCCCTTTTTTTCTTTAGATGTGCTTTATAATTAATTAATTAATTATTATTATTATTATTATTTTATTATTATTATTATTATTATTATATTTCTGACCCTCTTGCGTTTTTAATAATTAATTGATAGTAATCAATTTAAACCCTATTGCGGGTTGGCAAGGATGTGTCCTTGGCTAACCAAACAGACGCCAACAATTTTATTGTCAAAGAAGAAAGTGTGCTATATAAATTATTTTGCGTCAGAAGAAATTTTGAAGAAATTACTGGTGAACATTTATAAAAAATTTAGAAAAACTTTAAAAAAATTTTTATTAAAAAATACCAATAAGAAAAATCAAAATTCAAGATAAATAATTTTTGTAAAAATTTCTGTAAGCTGATAAATTAAATAAATTTTTAGAGAGATTTTAATCTGTTATTCAAAATTAATTTTAAAGATATGAAAAAAATTAATATTTTAAAATAATAGAAATTTAAAATAACAAATATCAATCAATATATTACCATACTTTAAATAAATAGAATTATATATTTTCTATTAGGTGTAAGCGCATAATTTAAAATTTCATTACAAAATGCTTCGAAGTTTTAGCTTTGTCTTAATTTATATTGCAAGTTTTTTATATGCAGTAGATAAATCGAATTTCAAAACATGTAGTCAAAGCAGGTAATAAAATTTTCTTGCTTTGATAATGTTCATTGCAAATAATTTTGTAGTTTTTGTAAAAGACAAAGAGAATTTCAGCCCACTTCCGATGATTGTTATGTCCTTAACAGCACAATTGTCGTTATGAAATCAAATTTAATTGGTGAAATTTATTGTCAAAAGGATAAAGGTCATTTTGTTATGGATTTATCTAAAATTAAAGGACATATGTTCCGATTAAAGATTATGGAAAAAAATCCGATAAGACAAAGATTTGAACCGGGTATTGGCGATGTTTTGTTCACTGAACCGGTTCAGGATGAATTTATCATTAGTAGAGAAGAGAATAACATGATTCTTATTAAAGGGCTGAATGATGAGAAAGCGATATTGTACATGAACCCATTTAAGATTGATATGTATTTGAAAGACGTTCCTATGATTAGTGTAAACAGTAGGAACTTGTTTAAATTTGAATCTACAAAGACTCGAACAAATGACCAACCAGATCAGAAGCCAGAGGATAATCAAAATGACACGAACGAAGCCGGTACCAGTGAAAATCTAGAAAAGGTCGACAGTGAATCGTGGACAGAACAGTTCAAATCACACACCGATTCAAAGCCCCACGGACCGACATCGGTTGGTCTCGACATCAGCCTGCCCGGCTTCCAGTACGTGTACGGCATTCCGGAGCACGCCGACAAATTCGTTCTGCGCAATACCGACACCACAGATCCTTATCGATTGTATAATCTCGATGTTTTCGAGTACGAGCTCAACAACCCTATGGCGCTTTACGGGTCGGTGCCGCTCATGTGGGCTCACAACGGCAATCAGACAACAGGGGTGTTCTGGAACAATCCCACTGAAACATGGATTGATGTCCATTCCAGTCTGGAGAGTCTAAATACGTTCCACAAAATCCTCAACTTCGTCAAGCGCTCCGACGTCAAAGCTAAAGTCGACACCCATTGGATGTCCGAGGGTGGTGTGATTGATGTGTTTTTGATAATGGGATCATCACCGGCCCAGGCCTTTGAGTTCTACGGTCAGCTGACAGGTACGACACCGTTGCCACCTCTATTTGCGTTGGGCTATCACCAATGCCGCTGGAATTACAACGATCAGAAAGACGTGGAGACCGTCGATGGGCTCATGGACGAACACGATTTGCCGTACGACGTTATCTGGTTGGATATTGAGCACACTGACGACAAACGGTATTTCACGTGGGACAAGATTCGTTTTCCCAACCCCAACGAAATGGTCGATCGACTGGACATGAAATCACGAAAATTGGTCACGGTTATCGATCCGCATGTGAAAAGGTCCAGTGGTTGGTCACTGTACGAGGACGGATTGACAAATGATATGTATATCAAGAAAGCTGACGGAACGACTGTTTATGAGGGCTGGTGCTGGCCAGGCTCGAGTGTGTGGCCAGATTTTATCGATTCACGAGTCCGGGATTGGTACTCGAAGCACTTTCTCACTTACGAGGGCAGTCGAGCTGACAATACGTTCTCGTGGAACGATATGGGTGAACCATCGGTGTTCAGCGGTCCAGAAGTGACAATGGAAAAGGTAAGAAAGGCAGAAGAAATTATCGATAAATTTTATCTATTTTTCATTTATTGATTCAATTATGTCATTAGTTTTTTACATTTTAAAATAATTGTTATATTAGTAATCGATTGTTTTATCGAATTTTTGAATTTTTCATTGATTAAATTAATATCATTATATAATCGATTGCACTATTAATTATTCAATAAAGTCGAGTTTTTCATATCGATTTTTTGAAATTGAAGATTTGAGGGTCGGTTTGTGTGGTGTGTGACCAAACAAACATAATTGCACAATTTCTGAAATGTGATTACAAATATTGTGTTAATTTTATAAAAACGGTAGTGATTACACTTCATGCTGTTTATCATGAAAAATAGATTTTCAAGCTTTTAATAAAATACAAGTAACATGTCTAAATGGAAAAACAAAACGTTTGATAATCTGGATTGGTAATAAAACCCATTTATTAATGGGTGAATGTGTTTAGAATTATCTGGTTATATTTTTAATGGTTTCTTCATATTCCATGTATTGATTTTCGAGAAATTTTAATTCTAATAATAAAAATTATTGATGATAATATTAAATACATTGTTTTTCGGAGAAGAACCGGAGAGATTTTCGATTTCCAAACAGAAAACGACTTATGTCGGAAAATTATTTTAATGGCCTATGAACTTGTCTCTTTAATTGACGCAATTTTACCAGGATGCCATTCACATGGGAAAATGGGAACATAGAGAAGTGCACAATCTATATGGGTTGCAAGTGCACCGGGCTTCCTGGGAAGGTCAACTGTTGCGCTCGGACAACAAAGAGAGACCTTTCGTATTGACCAGAGCGTTCTTTGCTGGCAGTCAGCGCTTTGGAGCTGTTTGGACCGGTGATAACGCTGCCAATTGGGAACATCTCAAGGTATGAAGTGTTCAATTTGACTGATTTAAACATGAATTTTTTTTCTCAAAAATTGATTATCTATCTTTTATTATCATCATTCAATCAGATAACGACTCCGATGCTCCTCAGTATGTCCATTTCTGGATTGACGTTTTGTGGTGCCGATGTCGGTGGGTTTTTCGGCAATCCGGATAACGAACTACTAACCCGTTGGTATCAAGCCAGCGCGTTCCATCCGTTTTTTCGTGCTCATGCTCATCTAGACACAAAGCGCCGAGAACCGTATCTGTTACCTGCTGATAATATCAAAATAGTTCGGTAATTGAGTTATTATTGATTTAGATTCGTTAAAAATCTAATATAATTACTGATATTATTAATTTTGTTATTAATTAGATTTACTTTTAATAAGTCTATTTGAGGTAAATTTTATTATATCACAATTTAATTGATATAATAAATACACGATTGAATTGTCAATCTCAATTGCTTAATCGATTACTATTTATTTTTGAATTCATATTGATTATTTCACTGTCAAAAGAAGTAAAGGATTGTGGTGAAACACAATTTTCTCTTAATTATTTATTTGAGAAAAAATAATAATTCCTAAATATCTATTGACACGTGGAAATGCGACATAAGGCTGTAATTTGATAGGTTGACTTTCAATTGACTTTTCTTAGACACGAGTCTTAAGTAATTTTGCTTGTCGTTGTTTTTCCATATTAAGACAAAGCTTTCAGGTTTTTGTGCCATTGTTGGTTGAAGAAGAACAGCGGGAGAGGGTTTTTCTTAAATATAAAAATTATACACTTGATCTCTATTATTTTCATTGATTTTTTTGAGTTATGCCATCAATTTTACAAACATTCAGTTTCATATTTGCCTTATTGATTTTATTATTATTAGTAGTAGTAGCATTTATAATCGTTTAATAATTTTATCCTTTTTGATTATTATCACAGATTATTATTATTATTATTATTATTATCGATTATTATTGTTATCATAACATTTTATTTTCACGATTACTATTTGAATTGATAATCATTTACCAATTAATTTTTGGTTTTTTTTTATTATTTTATTTGATTTTAATTCTTTTTTTAATTTAGAAATTCTCTCCAAGAACGTTATAAATTGTTGCCTTATTGGTACACACTGTTCTACCAATCGGAAAAGACTAACGCCCCAGTCTTGTCACCGATGTGGTTCCATTTCCCGGCCGATGTCAACAATTTCAATATCGAAGACCAATTCATGGTCGGACCGGCTATCTTGGTCAAACCGATCGTCGACCCCGGAGTAACATCGACCGACGTTTACCTACCACCTGACCTGTGGTACCTCCATTCCGGCTGGAAGCAATATGAAGGCAGTCAGAGCGTCTCGCTGCCTGTTACACTCAACAACATACCTGTCTTTTACAGAGGTGGTCACATAGTAGCCAGAAAGGAACGCGTCCGTCGTTCATCATTCCTGGGACGATTCGATCCGTACACGTTCCTCGTATTCCTCGACCGCAAGGAGACGGCCCACGGTCATTTGTACATTGATGATTTCCATTCGCACCGTTACAAAACTGAAAATCGATTCGAGTATTATTCGATCAAATTCACAAATCATAGATTATCTGTTGCTGATAACGACGGTTCCACCACTGATTCTGGAGATTCAAAATCGTCACCGTTGGACATTCGATCGAAACTGGAACGTGTTGTCATCTGTGGCCTCAAGGTGAAACCTTCAAAAATCGTATTGACGAAAAAAATCAATGGTGATGAAGCTGCCGGTGTCAGCAGCACAACCGAATCGACGGAAATGGAATTCTTCTACATGTCAGAACGTTTGTTGCTGGTCATTCGAAACCCCGGTGTTGTCATTGGAGATTCGTGGGATATCCAATTGGAATATGTGAAACAGGAATTGTGACACGAGAAGAAAGGAATGGAGAGGGAGGGTGGGGATAAGATTGAGATTTAGTAACAGTGAGAGACTAAGTAAACGCTTGCTAGAGATTGGTTGAGCTCCCCACATCGTTTTGTGTGTCTTTGTGAGTGTTCTTGTATGTGTGTCAATACACACCCCATATATATAAATAATGTTCAACATAAACAGCATAATCATCACCAATATCATCTTTAATATCATTATTCGATAAAAAATCGCTTTCAAAATATAAAAATTAGTTTTTTTACAAATTAACAAAAAACGAATAATAATAACTACTATCGATTTTTTCCTTGAGAAAATTGTGCGTATGTTTTGGTGACTGTGACGGAAATGTCTGCATTTATGTTGATATATATATATGGATTGTAATAATATTTGTAAAATGGTTTTTTAATTCTTGCTAAGATTATGAAATGTTTTACGGGTTTTATATCAGTTATCGAGTTTTAGGATTTTCGAAATCAAATATGATATAAGACGTGTTGATTAGATCAGATAATTCTTATTATTATTGTTTTTACTGAGAAAGGTTTTGATTGGTTTATATTCTGAGATGGGGTAATAAAGAAATCGGTTGATGTGATAAAGGGAACAGAACGGAGAAGATTAAGATATGAAAAGTATTATGAGAACTGAATAGTTAACGGAATTTCGAAATGCAGTGAACTCTGCTTGATCTGGTTTGTCTGCTTAACAAGTTTGTACTAAGTGTATCCTTATTAATGGATGTTTTATATAGGACGATAGTGATGGAAAACCGCGTTTTAATTTTTCTATAAATATTTTATAATTTTCCAATGGTTTTTATATTGGCCAACTGAAAACTTGAATTTTCTTTTATTGTAGGGATTTTCATTTAGTCAAATTTATGACTAAATTAAATCAACATTTGTCTAAATTAAATGTAAATCTGCAATAAAATAAGTTAAGTAAAAACAGAAACTCATTTTTAAGAGACTGAAACAGTTTAGAAATTAATCAACATGGTTTTTTGGAATAAGATGTTTAATGTTAAATCATTTAACAGCTTGAAGGATAGTTCAGAAAAGAAAGTTCATTTTTTGAGAGATTAATTATAAACTTATTTGTTTTAAGAATATTATCTAATCATTGAATAATTGATTTAATGATAAGAAAATATTGGAACAGTAATTCAGGTTGTTCAAATCGGTTATAACGTTAATATGAATATTTATCAGGTTGATGAGAAAAAAATTTTCATAACTAAAAGCTTAAAACATATAAATTGTGCTTCAATTTTATTAATTTTTTGTTAATTTATCAATGATGAGTATCGTGAGAAATTGCATGTTTTCCGAGTTTCAAAATGACAATTTTGGCATGTAAATTGCAACGGGAATAGACAATATATCGTAAACAAAGTAAAAACACAGTTTTCTTGGTTTTAGGAAGCAAATTTCACGTTGAAAGATTATGTTGCACATTTTTTAATTTCTGAAGATTAGTTAATGCCACTAGACTAATTCACAAAAGTTTTCGACAATTTGCCGAAAATGTTATAACATTTGAAATAACATCATGGATACATTCAGAAATTCTTTAAATGTATTTATTATAATCTTACTGACCGTAATTGTAAGGACAGTTTATGGTTTATTTGTTATGGACCAAGATTATCTTTTCTCGATCGAGATTGTTTACTTAATAAAACACACGTTTCAACATTAATGTGGAAAGTGAATGAGGTGTATTTGGTGAGACAAACGAGTTCCAGACCATTATTAGTAATTTCTTAACCTGAAATTATTATTATGTTGATGTGTAGTGTACCTGTTTTATATAGTATACATATTTAAATAAAATTCACATTTGACTATTGTCACAAAGTGATGGTACTAAAATCACAATAATGTAATTTTGTTTATGGTGTAAGTGGTAAGGTCGTTAACCGGATGGCCTAGAAAAGCTCATTTCTGTTTTTGAAAAATTTTTAAGCTTCTAAGTTTAATAAATAATGGATGGAACTAATTTTTTAGGAAGATAAACTGGTTAATAAAATACAAAAACTGTTATGATATAAAAAAATTTGTCATATTCCTTTTTATATGACAATTTGCCAATATAATTTTCTACATACATTAAATAATAGTAGATTAGACAGGGCAGATGCAAGACCGAGATCTTCAAGGAATAATATTAACCTGTTCCATAAGTAATCTACCATTTTAATCTTATAAAACAATCAATTATAAAGCAGAAAACGCAAAATGTATTCATGAAAATATGCTCAACACACTTTATCCAACGTTCGGCAAGTAATTTTATGCCTGCTGTCTACAACTCTTGGTTTTTGAAATCAAAGAGCTGTTGACACCCGGATTTTAAGTCATCATCATTTTTAAAAGACTTTCCTACCAGATAATGCGCCATAGATGGAAAGAGATGGAAATCAGATGGTGCTAGATCTGGACTGTATGCTGGATGAGGAATTAGTTGAATAATATTGAGACTGTAAGACAGAGTGTAAAGGAGGAGCAAAAAACTTCAAGTCGAAAACAGTGTACTCATTTAAACATCAGTCAGTTATCGTTGTGCAGAATTTTAAACAAAGATTCAATTAGTCCAAAATTTAAATCCAAACGACTACCTATTTTGCCTATATACAGCTCTCAGTTACCCAATACAAATGATTGTGATGGTTCGTTTTTAAGAAACTTATGGATGAGTGACGAAGCTCATTTCCAAGTTAACGGCTACATCAACAAACTACCAATCAACAGATTTTACACGAACATTCTTTGTACATAGAAAAAGTAATGGTGTGGTTTACTGTTTCTACCAGAAGAATTATTGGTCCTTATGTTTTTAAAGAAAACCGTATGACGGTTACTGTAAATGGCAATCGATAACGAATGATTATTCAAAGTTTTTTCACACCGAATCTTGCAAATGAAATTGGGAAGGTCTGGTTCCAACAGAATGGAGCGACAGCTCCCACCAGCAGAGATACAATACAACTTCTGACTTCAACTTTCGGCAATCTCTATTATCAAATATTCACATTTTCGTTGACCTCCAAGGTTGCTGGATTTGACATTTAGTGAATTTTTTCTCTGGTGTTTTTAAAAAACAAAGTTTGTATTAATAACCCTTAAACATTACCTGAAGTAAAATACAACATAGGATCCAAAATATCAGCAATACCGTCGGAAACATTGTAGTCAGTAATAGAAAATGTATTAAAAAGAGCACAAATTTGCAAATGCTGTGGTGGTCAACATTTAAATGAAATAATTTTTAAAACTTCGTTAAAATTCATATTTGAATTGAAATATATTTTCAAATTAATAAAATTAATTTTTTCGTATTTCTTAATTTTTGTTTTTTATAAAAAAATAGTAAGACACTTTTGGCCCACCTGTATCTACTATCAATACGTCTCTGCCATATTTTTGGTCTTTTACTAATGAATAAAATATTCATGTCAAGCTACGTAATTCAGCATACCATTTTGACATCTTAGATTTCTGTAGATAATATTCGTGATCAGCACTATCTACTGATAAGTCAATAGACTATTCATAAATGAGTAAAAGGGCTATATCTAGACCAATTTTATTTTATTCCAAATATTGTTCATGAAACTACTTTGTTCTTTTATTTAACAAAAGCCTTAACGCATTTATAAAAATTTAATTAATAAATTAAGGTAAATTAATAAACTTTTATGTTTTTCGGATTAATAAAATGCATTATTAAACCGCATTTTGGACACTCAAAATGAAAATAATGTAAGGGAAATAGTACCAGTACCTTGATACCATTAGATGGCGGCGCATTAATTATTTATTAAACTTAGAAACTTTGGATAAATTTAATTTGTCATTAAATTTTAAAAAATGTGATGTCAGGTTTAATTGATTACATTGTGCAGTGTCAGATTTAATTGATTACATTATCTAGTGTCTAATTTTACTGATATAAATACAAACTTTAAAATAATGAAGATAAACTAAAATGAATAAAGATTTTCTTGATATGATAGCTAGGTTAGTTTCTTATTTCAAAATAAATAATTTATCATTAATTAAATACTTAAGATACAACGAAAAAGAATTGTTCAATTGGTTAGTGAGTCAAAAGTTGATAATAGATACACACTTCTGTGTTGGTTGCAATGTTAAGATGAAATTAACTGCCACGAAAACAACAACAGACGGTTTAGTATGGCGATGTAACAATATCAAATGCTCAAAAAAAACAATAAGTATTCGATCGGGCTCATGGTTGGCATCTTTCAAAATTGAAATCAGGCAAATCATAAAATCCATGTTTTTGTGGTCTAATGGAATGACATATTCACAAATCAAATTTCAAGTTTCGATCTCAGCCCCAGTATTTATAAGATTGAGATATTTTATAATTGACAGAATCAAAATGTTCTATGAAAAAAATCCAATACAAGTAGGCGGAATTGGAACTGTTGTCCAATGCGATGAGGTCACATGCGAATCGGTAACACGTAAGTATCACTTCGTAGCTCCAGACAATGGTATACATACACAGGATGTGGAAAATTTTCAGAAAAAAATAAAATTACGACTCAAAATAATGAAGGGCATCGACGACGACAAAAAGGATGATTTTTTAATAGAATTCATATGGCTTGATACCTGGAAGGATCAGACATTTAGTAAAACATTAAAATTATTTAGTATATAATAAATGTGTTGATTGAAATTGATTTCTTAATGTCAGGTTTATATGCTATGTTAGAGAAAATTTCTTAAATTAGTTAGTATCACTCATACTGTATTAGATTTAATTGATTACATTATGTAATTAAGGTAATCCTGCAGTTTAGGTCCCTAACTTTTATAAAAAAGTTAATTTTTTAATGTTTTTAAACTACTTATAAAACTAAGTAGTGCTTTATTATTAATTATTATTATATAATTATTTTAATGATTATTAATTAATTTTTAAACCTTTTTTTAATTAATTAATTATTATTAGTAGTGTTTCAGTGTTAATTAGTATTTTTAAAAATAAAATTAATAAAAAACAACAAAAAGTTTATTATTCACATAGATAATTATAAAAGTTAATTTAATTTAAAGTTTAAAAACACTACTTACAATTATAAGTAGTTTTAAATAAATTTAAAATAAAATTTTTAAATATTATTTTTCATAATTATAAACTTTTTGTGTTTTTTATTATTTATTTTATTTTTAAAAATACTAATTAATAAAAAAAATACTAAACACTACTAATAATACTTAATTAATTAAAAAAAGGTTTAAAAATTAATTAATAATCATTAATATAATTATATAATAATTAATAATAAAGCACTACTTAGTTTTATAAGTAGTTTAAAAACTTTGAAAAATTAATTTTTTTTATAAAAGTTAGGGACCTAAACTGCAGGATTACCGTAATTATTAATTTATTTTTAGTGTCAAATTAAATTGATCCGAACTCAGCGACTACACAGTTAATTAACATACTATATAGTTACAAAAGTAAAGCTAAAAATTAATATTACTTTGTTATTAAATTAATCATCTAAAACAAAATGTTGCAGCTATGACGAATGAGATCCAAAAATTGTATTGAAAAAGTTAAACAAGCTACTTCATATCGTCCGATTAACGAAAATCATACTAAAAAGTTGAAATGATAACTGCCCTTCATATAAGTTACAAATAAGGATAATTATTAATTAAAAAAGCAAAATATAATTTTATTTGAAAAAAATAACTGAAACAAAATTTATTTTTATTAATAATTATCATTTAAATAAGAATATATTAAATTAGGTAACTTAAAGTTAAAAATTGAAATAAAATTTATCTCTTATGAAAGAATTGGTGATTTATAGGATCAAAATGACTATGTTGCATCTGTTGTAAATTATTGGCTGGACATTTGATTACGTGATTGTAATGAGTTGGACCTGTTCCACTTAGTATGTCTCCCATGACAAGTAAATTATCGTGTGTAGTATTTTCTAACGGTCTTGGTACTCCATAGCCCTTAAAATCTGAACGGTAACTCGTTTCCATATATCCAGGGAAGGTGGAGTCACTTTTGTAGCAACTGTGCGTATTACATTGACAAAGATTACATCTACATAAAAATTTTCTACTCATCTTGTAATTCAAATATATTGAAAATATAAACGATCCTAAATTTGAATAATAAATTAATCAATTATTTTCAAAATATCAATTATTATTATATTGTTTCATAAATTCAATAATAATAATAATAATAATAATAATAATAATAATAATAATAATAATAATAATAATAATAATAATAATA
>JBBMKC010232394.1:0-11431 GCA_037834085.1 Bipalium vagum | reverse complement strand
TGCTGAGGTTGATCACTGTTGGTAGATCCTGTGCTCTGTTGCTTAAAGATATTGGTGGATCCTGCAGATCCCATCATTTCTTATAATGACATAAGCAAAAATTTATTTAGTAAAAATGAGCCTCTTTCGAGGTGGATGTGCATTTTCACTATCTGCCTCCCGTGGTTTTTGTATTTGGCTTGATTTTCCATCTCCGCTCATCTTCTAATATGCCCTGAAAAATCATTAAATGAAAGAAAGCAGCGAAGAAGTAAGAAGGAAAGAGGAGTGAGACAGAGAGTATAATATTAGATAATATGGATTGCAGATATATTTAATAATAATAATCGTAGATTCTTATAGGGATTGTGTGACAAAAAACGAACGAAATAGAGAGACTTACACACAAAAGAAATTATGGGAACAAGAAATAATTATTAATAATCATAAAATTAGTTTAATTTTAGATTTTTAGTGATTCGAAATTAGTTCTAATTTCTTTGTAAAAGTGGTTTAAGTATAAATTATATGATTCATAGATTTTTTTTAATTAATAGATTAGATAAAGTATTAATTTGGTTTTTAGTTAGACCTATTTTCTTAAGTGCTGCATCGTCTTTTGGGTCCTATGAACCGAGGCAACCAACAACGATTGTATCTAAAGACGTCTGGTATCTGGTGGTTCGGTTTAATTGTAAGATTAAATCCTTATATTTCGTATAGTTTTTATTTCTCATGTTTTTAAAATTAATTTAAATATCGTATGACACTTTTATGTTGAATAAGTGAATCTTTTTATTAATATTATCACGAATTATTAGATCTGGTCTAAGTCTTGTGGTTTTTTGAAGTTCGATAGGTTTCAACTCTATATCTACATTAAATCCAATATATATTAAGTAATTTCCACAAACTTCTAATACATTGTTATGTCTTATAGTTTTACCAAGATGAAATGATTTATAGTGATTCAATATGTGAGCCTGAGTTTCTACGTGATCATCATTAATTGGAATTATATATTTTAGGTTGATTTCGCCGGCAATCTGAAGAAAATCGCAATCAGTCTTATAATTTTCTCTTAACGATCTAATTGATTGTCTAATTCTAGTCCACCAAGTTCATCTTACATATGATTTAGTTTCTATCCTATCACTTAACCATCGTAGAGTTGTTTTTATGTAATATGGGTTATCTAATTAATACTAATTTGAAATATTGACTTAGAAAATAAATTTTACTATTAATTATAAAGATTATGTCATTTAAAACTTGGATTAAACTAATTTAATAAAACAAACAGTTGTCAAAGTAAATGAACTCTGATTTTATTTAATATACTTGCTTGTTAAGTATTTAAAACATCAATAGAAAAGATTTCAATCGAAATAATTAAAAATCTGTATTCAATGACTGAATAAAAAATACATTGAAAAAAGTGAAAATGTTATATCAATCACATGTTACAAAAAATCACAAAAACGTGGAATAAAAGAATTAGAATATATATTTCATAAAATTTGAAAACTAAGAAACTATAAACTATTTGACATAAATAAAAATTAAATATTATTAAAAAAGATGATATAGTTGATCCCGGCAATAATAATAATACTATTATTATTACTATCACTATTTTAAGTATAGCCAAAATAATTTAAGCGAGTCTTGTCAACTCTGCTTTATAAACATCTAATGTCTCTTTATCATAAATAACAAAATAGATTTGCTTGATTCCAGATTTTGCAACGCCAGCAAAATAAGAATTGATTGTTCTCAGAATCGTCTCTGCTGCCACTTGTTTCGGGTAACCGTTCCTGAAATCAAAATGCGCTATAAAATTTGGAAAAAATCGCTTAGTTTTAAAATCACCCTCCGCTACTAATTGAAGGCATAGCAATAGACTGAATGTTATTACTATCAGCAATATCTAAAATATTATTGATGGCCTTTTCCAAATTCGCTACACATGTATTATGGTTATTATTCCAGTTTGGAGAGTTGACATGGATAATGTATGAGTATGGAATATTGACCGCAGCACTAACAGCAGCTAGAAAAATATTGAAAATAAATGAAAGTATTTTAACTGAATAACTGAAAATATAAAATCAGAAAAAAGTATCAATTTTTTATATAAAAACCTACGGCTGAAAAACTCTGGTAAATGTATTTGATTAAAAGTTCAGTGACAAGAAATACACTCCTGAGATAAAATTATCAAATATCAATTAATAAAATTAATAATATTGACTTATTATTATAATGAAAACCAAAATTGATTATTTTTTAAATATATCGAAAGAATTTTAATAATTAATATAATGGACACTGTTATCAATTATTTCTAAACATCTTTCGAAACAATGTTTTAATCACATGTTCATAAAATTCTGGTTTCTAAAGCTGAAAAAATCTTGCTCTTTGAGATTTTAAGAATTTTTGAAAAATTAAAAAATAATTGATAATCTGATTTCGCTGTCGGGAACTGAAAATAATGTTTTTTACTTTGAGGAATGGACTTTGATTTTGTTTGATATTTCTTTTCAGTTGATAATTCGTCAATTCATTCCAATCAGGCTAAAATATTTTCGGAGTACGAAATTTTTTTATTTTCTGATATTTCTAGTAAAAGATGATACTCGACCGATCTTTTAATCTTGACTGTTTTATTAATTTCATCTTTCAGTTTCAGTAATTGGTAAATATTTTTATTGTAATACAGTAAAACCTTGTTAATCGACACAAAAGTTTGTAATAAATTATCCGAGTTTTCAATTAATTGACAAATAATAAATTAATAGGATGTCGTCCATTGGGACTGACAACCATTTTCTAATTAACGAGGTTTCACTGTAATACATTTCACAGTTCCTCTGAAATACAAAGAGTGATAACTTTACCTTTTCATATTTAAATTAAATCTGTTACTTAGACACAATTTATAGATTCTTAATAAATCATTAATTTTTCATCTTCAATTTTTCAACCATCGATCGTTTCAAAAATAAAAGTTTTGTTGTGCATTATTTGTAATGGCTGAAAAGTTCTGTTACTTTTTAAAATATATTAAATCGCACTTAAACCAAGATGTTAATTAAGTAACTCTGCAAACAACTAAATAACATGCTTATTAAAATATGAACAACAAAACATGGGGATATGATTTACAGTAAATGTGCAAAATTCGTTCTCTTCGCTTTGAGATAATTCTCAAGTCGTTTACGAAAAATTCTAACAGTGGTCACGCACTTTTGCATTGTTATTTCTTCCCAAGCAAGTCGTAAAGAAATTTTCAAATGGTCAATCGACTTGTATTGGGTATGGGAGATCTTCTTGTCCAAGATTGACTACACAGAGTAGTTCAATGGAGTCAAATATGGTAAATTTGATGGCCAAAAGTCTTTCTCAAAAATCTTGGAAACAAGTTTTCACAGAGTGTAGCTGTACCAACTCTTGTTGATGCACGAATTGATGTCTGTCAAAGTGCTTTGTAACCAGTCGTTGCAAGACATTTTAAAGAATGATTTCTTGGTATAAAGCAGCATTTATTTTGAACTTTTTGTCGACGAATACAATCAGCGTCTTTCCAGATGCACAGATTCCACTCCAGACCATGACTGATGCTAAAAAATGCTGTCCAGTGATTATTTTTGCTGTACAGTAGTTCCGACAATAATTTTTAACAATTTGCGATCATTTTGACGGTTATGTGCACGCTCGGCAGTGAAGATTTTCTAATTTCTGAACAGAAATTTCTGTAACCGATCAGACACAACATCTTTTTGGCTTTATGCACTTGATTAATCTTCGATGTTTCAATTAGGTAGTGCCCACGAAAATTTTTTTACTATGCATATTCAACTTTTTACGAACAATAAATTGAACACGTTCCCAACTGATATTAAGTTCCCTTGACATTACTCGCATTGACCTCTCGGGTTTCTTCTTATTTGGCATCATATCTTGTTCACATTTTCTGGCGTAATAGCGGTAAATAGACGTCCACTTCGAGGACTGTCTTCACTCGTACCAAACTCTTGGAAACGGTCCACTGCTCAGTGGCTTAAGCAAAGTCAGCTTTCTTCATACTGCTCTTGTACACATTGATTATTGTAATAATTAATTATCTTCCTTCAATTAAAGGCTAAAAATAAGAATATTTCATAATTAACTTATACTAACCAATATAAAAATTTGGGCGAGTTTAAATAAAAATCAAGATCAATATAAGTATATTAAAATTACAAAGATATAGAAAGCACAACGTAACAGAACATTTCAGCCACTGTGTATATCTTAGTTGATTGTACTTTCTTTAAGTTGAATTTTCCGGATTTTAAAAAAAAATTAAATTCGTTTCTTCAAATTTAAAATTTCCAATGCCTCATATGAGACAATCAGTTTTGATTAATCTTATTTTTGTAGATTATCTCTACATGATTTTCCTGTCAGAGTGAGAATAATTCTGTGAATTAACATTACGGTTTTCAGACTTCATAATAAATATATTATTGTCTTATGACGTTCAAAGCATGGTCGTTTTCGTATATAATTTGATTTTGCGATTTGTACTTCTTCGAAACCCAGACTAAAATCTTTTGTTTTGATTTTATTAAATAAAAATTCATTTTCATTGTCCTCAAAAACAGATGACTCTGTAACTCTTTGAAATTGATCTTCCTAATGTTTCTTCGTTAATTCATCAGGCACGAATAAATCTGACGAAGTGTGACGATTTTAAACACAATTAAAAATTACTTTTCTTAATCTACATTAATTTAATCTTTGTATGTCACAAAACTCATTTATCAATTGTTTCAGTGTAATTGTTTGTTTAAGGAAAATATTTAATATTTTGCATTTATTTTTAATGAAAATAAATGAAATTTTAAAAATTGATTAATATTAATTATGTTAAAGGTCGCAAAACTATTAAAAAAATCAATCGATAATTATAAAATCTGTAAATAATGTGTGCAAAACATGACCACTTACCCTCACAAACCTTGATCGAAGGCTTTGTGGCACGAAGTTTGTTGACTTCAGTGTCCAGTGCAGCACCACCCTTCCTTGACAAGGCACAACCTAATTGAGTGACAATAATTTTATTAAATGTCTTCAACCATCAATAGAATTTTCTTTCAGCAATTATAAAACACAGTTTTGTTTATCTTTTCTAACAAACGCAACAAGCAAGCACACAAATCATAATGTGAAGACTTCACCTTCACAAAACCATTAATCCAATAGATTTTTCTATTAGATATCAATCTGCATATTTTATAAATATTTTACAAAAAATAATATTGAATTCTGAATAATAATAATAATAATACAGTGGACCTTGGTTTAACGGTGTTTTTGCTCGATTTTGATGAAGGATAGGAAAAATCCCCATAAAAATACTTTTAATAAATGACACCTTGATTTAATGAAAAAATTTTCATAATTAAAATAAAATTTATCCTCATTATAACGACACTCGGAAATTAAAATTTTTATAAATTGAATCACTAGAAATAACTCAAAACAAAAACAATTTAATACAGTGAAACCTTGTTAATTTGAAATGTGCGGGACACGTTTGTAATGAATTATTAGAGTTTTCAATTAACCGACAAGTAATAAATTTGTAATAATAACAACAACAATAATCACAATAATATTAATAATTGTTAGGGCTTTAATTTTATTCTTTTAGAAGTTCTCATTTTTACATAACAAATTAAATAAATATACTTTTATTATTTTTATTAAAATAAAATTGTAATCACATCAAAATCAGAATCAATAAAATTGTCATAATCAAATTGTCACATCAAAATTGTTAATTTTTCTTGAGTCTCCATAAATTAATAGGATAATTACAACCGTTTTCAAATTAACAAAGTTTCACTGTACATTTTTTTCGGAGATGAAAATGTTAAAATTTTGAAAGAATCTCGCCAAGTTTGGAGTATTTTGGTTGATATTTAAAAGAAATGAAAATGATCCCTCAATGTTGAAAATTTGTAATAAAATTGATGACGTTATCGCCAAAACCCGTTCAAAATAGTTCAAACAAAAATTATATGATTATGAAATAAAAAAATAAAATTATTGAAAAAAATTTTTTTTGGGACAAGAATAAAAAAATTCGATTTTTCTATGACACTCAGGTTTGGTCCCTAGAAATATCTTTAAATAGAGGATCGACTATAGTAAATAGTATTATCAAGTCAGATAATAAAAATTAAGTTTTAAAAAAGAAAATCAATTTAAAAATTCTTAATAATACTGGATATCAATATAAAAATTTATCATATTTAATCAATTTAACAATAAAAATAGAAATCGATAAAATAATTTCAAACTTTTGATAAGAACAACCTGAACAAAATTAAATATTAAGTGATAAAAGCACAAAATACATAAAACACATGATATGCTACCATCTGCCAAAACGCGAAAGCGGATCAAGTACTAAACATTAGCGTTGAGGGAGACATGGAGAAGCTGGGTCATTGTTCAAAATTTTCAAATATTTTCAATAGACTTAAACCACTTAAAATATGAAAAAAATCGATAAATGATTTTAATGTACTTTTTGTTTGACTCATTGGCAATTATGTTTTCAATTTTCTTCTTTCAGTTCATCAATAGTTTAAGGTTTTTTAATATTTATATACAATATATATCCTTAAATATATAGTATTTTAAATAAAAACTCTAACGGTGTCAATTGGCATGCTTTGAGTGGCAAATTCGCATCACATCTATGTGAGATAACAAATCATTAATTTTTCTTTGTAATAACTTTATTTTTAGTTTCCTTGACAATGTGACATATTACATACCTACGTAAATGACCAATTTTATGGTGTACAGAGTTTGAAATTAGGTCAATATCGATTTCTATTAATACTAACTATTTAACCTCGTATTTTCGAAAAAAGACCAGCTGTATTAAGATGATTAGGGTAATTATAGGTAATACTATTGATTAAGACAACCAAGACTAAAATAAACATTCATGAAATTATTATTTCAAAAATGGTAAAAAATTATTTCACTCAATAAAACAAAATAAAAATAAGATTAGTTTAGAAATAAAAATTCTTTGACTTAACAAATAATCACCAAAAAAGAAAGTATAAAATAAACTAACCCACTTCACCTCCAAATCCGTAATTGGAACTCGTAGGATGTACTACTGCATCGGCGTTCATATCAACGATATCGCCTTGAACAACGGTCAGCTGTTACCAAAGCAAACAAACAATAAGAATTTCCATATTCACTAACGATTTTCAAAATATTTGAAGAACTATCTTTTCGTGATTGTTTATTTTTTTAACATTGATTATTTTTCAGTTTTGCGTAAAGATTTAAATTTTAAGCAAAGGTTTTTTTCATTATCATACTATAAATCGAGAGGTAACCTGGCTTTTTAGTGCTTTACTGTACAATTGATAGTTTTTATCAAATTTATTTATTACTAAATATTCCATTTTATAAAGTAATAAAAATATTTTACACTACTCTCAGGATAAATTTTTTATGGACCATTATTTTTGCAGAACAATAGTTTGGTTCCACATGGAATTTATATAGAATTACATATATTTTAAATAATAATAATTAAATGTAGCATAAAAAATAATAAATAAAAAATGAAACAATATTAATTTTTAATTTTCATATTAATATATTTATTAATTCTATGATTGTCAACCCTTTTTACTAACGAAAAAATGTCACTTAAAAAATAAGTTCGCAAACTCAATGCTTTGAGGTGAAATTTCATGTAAAGCCGAAATTTAGAAATTCAGCACTTTACCTATGTCTACGCAGTGAAGGATGTATATATTTGAGACAGGAAGATGAATGATATCAAAAAGATACAATTAATGGAGTTCTAATAGTTTTGCAACTTATTTAAGACAGAGGACAGAAATATCAATATAGTTTGAAATACTTGTGTAAACGAAGGAGACCAATAATATTGTTATTAACATTAAGTGAAGGACGTGACAACTTTAGAAGTAAATCAGCTCTATATATATTCAGTAAATATCAAAAATTTAACTTAAAATTAAAAATCCCCATCATAATAAAAAATAATGAAAGAAATTTAAAATAACTGTTAAACATCGGTATATAATTATATAATCAATAATATTTAATAAAATAATAATAATATAATCAATAATATTCAATAAAATAATAATAATAAAAATAATAATAATAATAATAATAATTGATAAATACCTTTTGTCCGAGAAAAAGTGTCCTTTCATTCAAAATTTCAAGAGAAGTATTTTCCGATCGCAGTTTCGCCTTGGACAATTTTTTTTTCACAACTTTCTAAAAATGAAGAGAGCAAAATAATTCTTTTTCCAACTTTCGTTTCTGTTTTTCTAACCGCAGCTTTGACTTTGATTACTTTAGCTTTAACACCTCGACCTTTAACGACAGCTTTTTTCAGTTTAGGTTTTTTAGTTGCTTTCACTTTGCTTTTAGTTGGAAGCTGTGAGGGTTTTGGAGGAGACGATTTTGACTGCTGCTGTTGATTGCCACTTTTAGGCGGCAAACTAAATGGTCTACCAGCCGAAGGCAATATTACATGCTTTAAGGCCTGAAAGAATTTTAGAATATGAACATAAACTTATTAAAAAACCTAGGCTTAACATGGCAATCATTTGTAATTTTCAAGAAAATAGTAATTATTTATTAGACTAACAAGTTCTAAAAGTGGATAAACAGTATCGTTACTTCATTAATCAAAAAATTAAATAATCACTTAACCAATACTACCAAACATTTAGAAAATCAAGAACATTTGAATTTCTTCAAAAACATGAATATATGTACTTATTGAATTGTCAAATTCTAATCTGAAAAACTTGTCACAGGATCAATAAAAATATTTTAAAAACATTTGTTAGGAGATTATTATAAAGGGTGTCCCAGCATTCACGCATGTAATTCAGATACAAAAAATCTAATTTATAAAAATAATTATTTTTATTGATTAATAATATTTAATTGATATTTTCTTCAGCTGTAACAATTTTTTTGAAAATCTGTATGTGGTCATAGGTAATGTTTCTGAGACATCTTTTGAATTCACCTACAAAATTTACAGTGATATTCGAAGAAACATCATCCTATAGATTATTCAAAGTCATCGAAAATTTTTTACAGGTAATATCTTTTAAAATAAATATTTAATTTCTCTACGTTGAGAATTTTCTACTTCGCTATAATCAAATAATCACTTTTAAAGAAAATAGAAAATATCAAAAATTATTTATTTACCATTTAATTTTACTTTCATTTATCTTTTACGTAGGAGACTAAAAATGTTCACTTAGCCTAGCAGAATATCTAATAAATAAAAAATAGAATATTCATTGGTAATTAATTTTATTGTTGAATAACTATTTCCGCTGACCTCGACGCTTTGATTTATAATTATTACTTTAAAGATAATCAATAATGTTTTAATAAATTACATTTCTTTAAGCATGACAAAATGAAGGTACTTGATTCATTTCCATATCTTGAGATATTGCAAGCATTATATGTCTTGGACTAATTCTCTTCATTTTCAAAATCCTTGCTGCATTTCCAGCTTGTTCAGCAATTTCCGCTTAAAATTATAGATAATTTTTTATATATAATCAATCAGAACAAGATACCAACTAAATACTCTAAAACCGATGCCGCATATACTGCAGCTCCAATTGATATTTTGAATCCTCCAGAAGAAGGAAACTGTTTTTTAAGGTATCTATGGAATCGAGATACTGGAAATATCAAGCCAGCCTTGTCAGATTTTGACTTGTTAAAAGATTTTTTAACTATTTTCATATTCAATTTTGGGACAATAACGAATTGATTCGAATAAACAAGTCATATTTAAAATCCACAAAAGTTAATTATATTTTTAAAATATTACGATCAATAAATACATGATATTATAAATTGATTACTATTATTGATTTTTAATTTTAAAATTTAGAACTATCTAAAATAAGGATTTTTTTTGAAAACCAATTTAGTAAAAGGAAATTATATTTAAACATGTATTATATTGAAATACTATTTATTTGTAATTATGGTCACAATCTTAATACTAGATGTTTAATGTGATTTTATATAATGAATACCAAAACAAAGCTGAATATTTTGTAAATAACTTTAAAATAGCAACATCTTCAAATTGCGGGAAACTTCTAAAGTCTTCTTCAACTACTTCATAGGATAAATCTTTTGAAGGATCTCAGGTAATGACTGAACTCGAAGTAAAACGAAGAAAATCAGCAAAGTAGGTTTTCTAAAATGGGAAATCCGCAGCTAAGGTCAGGTGTTCGTTATGATTGGAAGAAAGTTCAGAGACTAAACGAAGGTGGGGATAAGAAATCTAACCAATTTCAATGACTGTTTAAGACTGATTTCCAGCTTGAATAGAAATATTTAAGAGTTCTGTCAGGAACAAATATTGATAAACGTTTAGAAAATTATGAAGACGTTTTAGAAAATCCAATTCAAAAATCTCATTCCATTCTAATTGTTCAATATTTAGTGTATCAAATTTAGACCTCACTCCAACTCTTAGGTGGTACAATAATAACAATCAGTAAAGCAACAATTGTATTTATATCACACAATAACAAAAATATAGAATTCTAATCAAAAGTCTGGGATCACAATTAATGTCTGAAATGTTTCACAAACTTTCAAAATCCAATCACTCCACAAAATAAAATATAATCAAACAACAATAAAATCAAATGAATTAATAGAATAATAAGTATATCAAAAGACAATGTCAAGTAAAAAGTCAATTATAATATAATGTTTAATTCCAAGTCTAATTATAACAAAATATTATTTATACGCTAAATTAATCAATATTAATAATTACTTAAAAAAATACAAAATAAAATAGAACAGTCTTACGGTTTATCTTCCGCTAAAGTTCCCGAGTTATCGCCTAAGCCTCAACGATTGCTCACCGGTAACCCACTGGTGGGGAATTTTAAGCATAGTCCCAGCATTTAAGTAAACGTTGAAATACTTATGAATTGAACTGCAATCTCCTTCCGTTATAGAAATCTGCTTCAGTATCCTTCCTTTATAGAAATCTGCTTCAGTATCCTTCCTTTATAGAAATCTGCTTCAGTATTCGTCCTGTATAGAAATCTGCTTCAGTATCCTTCCTTTATAGAAATCTGCTTCATTATCTTTCCTTTATAGAAATCTGCTTCAGTATTCGTCCTGTTTAGAATTCTGCTTCAGTATTCTTCCTTTATAGAAATCTGCTTCATTATCTTTCCTTTATAGAAATCTGCTTCAGTATTCGTCCTTTTTAGAATTCTGCTTCGGTATTCTACGCAAATGACAATAATTATAAGCACGTTTTCTGAGGGGTGAAATTATGCTAGAATCCCTCTGCTTATAT
>JBBMKC010232393.1:0-21759 GCA_037834085.1 Bipalium vagum | reverse complement strand
TAATAATAATAATAATAATAATAATAATAATAATAATAATAATAATAATATTATTATTATTATTATTAATATTAATATTAATATTAATATTAAATATTTTCTATTTTGTCTAATGAGAATTTTTTCTGATAATATATTATTAAATAATAATTTTTTCCTTATCTTTATCTAACATTGCTATTTTGCCATTACAGATTTTTAATGAAAAGCTGGAAAAACACAAAATCATTCTCCAGTCGATCCTTGAGAAAAGATCACTGTATTCCAGTCAGAACAGAGATTCCAATTTTGCAGAAACAAGTAAGCCGTTATTGATCATCGAAAGAAAACTGTTGATATATTAATTAAAACAGTGATGATGAAAATCATAATCTCTATAATAAATAAAAAAAAAGAGGGAAAAAAATAAGTCACAATTTAATATTGATAAAATAAATACACAACATCGACTTTTCGTACCAATCTTCTCTATCTCGATTCAACCACTGCAGAAAAAGAGAGGGATGAAAAAGAAAGACAGACTGAAATAATAATAATAATTTTTTCTTTATGCTGACTTGAACAGTTATGTCGATTGATATTCTCTGGACTCAAATTATCCTTTCTATTAAACCAATAGACTAAACAAGTTGCTTATAGATATTATGCGGATAATGAATGTTATGCAAACGACTATATCCAGTATCGCAGTCTTTGTCACTGGATTTTTGGACGATCATACCATCGCTCGTCATGCCTATATAAAATGTTGAGATGCTAATTAAAAAGTGAATCCCAACCACTCCATACTGTGTTGAATGATCAAGATTTCGTTGCTTATCTCCGACAAAAAACTGTTTCGAGATTATGAACAATAATTGATTGGTGACATATTTTTTCATTCCAATTATGCAATATTTTTTCCCCGTTTCTCGAGTCTTTACCAATATTCGTCAGGCAATGTCGGAATTTGTTGTGGAAAATCTGGATGAAGACAAAGTTCAGCCGAATACGAATACCATGATGAAAAAATCCTCATTATCCAATCCAGCGGAAAATAAACTGTTCATTGACGATTATGCCAATAAACATCATGTATTAGAAAATTCATTGAATTCCACTGAAGAGGAGCATGACAATTTGTCATGTTCCCCATCGTGCACGTCCGAGCCGATGAGGGTCAACTCTGACTATCAGGAAATGGATTCGTTTGTTGACGAAATTAGAATCATCATGCCCGACAGGGATACGCCAACGCTGGTTGAAGAGGTGGAAAGCGATTTTCTGGAGTCTAGATCGAATAACGATGACGATGATCATAGAAAATCGGATATATATCGTTAGTCTTGATGAGAGGAAAAATGTTTCCTTTTTTTTATAAGTTACAAAGCTGAGTTTCACTTTCCATTGGAAAAAAGATTTATTATTAGTTGAATTTAATATAATTTATCTCCACTTGTTGCAATTAAAACGTAATCATAGATATTCCACATTAGATAATAATTTTGATAAACCGAGCAGAAGAAAATTCCCTTTTCTTTTATATGTAAATTTTTTTTATTAATCTTTAATTATGTTTCATTTTTTATGTTAATATATTTCTGTTACTTTTCTTTTTATGAGGAACATTTCTTATTCTAATACCAAAAATAAATGAACTTTTCAATTTTTCCTTTGATAAATATTGCGCTTCGGATCAACATATGGTGACATTGAATATTTATTTTTTATTTTTTATTTTGAATATATATATGGTAAATATTAATAGAATATTAATTAAAACGCTTTGGTCGTATAATTTGTACCAAATTTAGAGATCAAAAATAAATTATTATTATTATAATATTGTGGAAATATTTTATTATTGTAATATTGTGATTTCGGCAAATTTTTATTTTAAATGTCAAATCATTATTATTAATTAAAGCGTAATGGATTAATCAATTTTTATTTCTTACCGGGGGTATTTTGGCCCTTAAATTTTTTATCACAATTTTAATATTCCCTGAAAATTGATATAAAAAAATATTAGCTGTTCCCATTATCTGGATATTTTTTGATAATTGCCTATGTTAAAGACAGTTTTATTTTATTGATTTACTGATTAGGAATAATTCATTATATAAATAATTCAATATTTTTTGCAATAATATTTTTGAAGAAAAACAACTAATATATAATATTTTCAGAACATTTAGAAAAAATCAATAAATTATTTATATATATTTCTTAATATATAATTATTTTAATTAAAATATGTTTAATTTATATTATTTTAATACTAATTATAAGATTTTATAATAATAATAGTTATTATTATTATTATCTACATTTTATGAAAATATTATTTTTCTAAATATTTTAATTAATTATAATTAAAATATGAAAGCCATCAAACATGAAATATTGAATGAAAAGGATTCTGGATATCAAAAAAAATATTAAATTATAAATGAATATCATTGATCTTGTTTAATATGATATTGTGAAATTTTATTATAATAATGTCATCTATTCATATTTTTATTTTATGTTTACAAATATTTTTAATTTTAATATTTAGTATTAAAAAGATTCAAATATATTACAATGTAAACAAATAATAATAATGTAAAAAAACTAATAATAATAATAATAATAATAATAATAATAATAATAAATATTAAAATTTTAATAATAAATAATAATTTAAAATATTAAAATCTTCTAAATATCTTGTCCTTTTAAGAAACTAATTTCCTGTAACCTTCTATATTTTTCATGTTATTTAAAACAAAACATTACCGTATCAGATTAAGTACACATAATTACAAAGGATACAGTCTTAATGTATTCAATTGGGAGACATGAAGTTCAACTTTTTTTTAAAAAATTATTTTCATTTAATCAAAGAACCAATTCCTTTTATTTATTTTAAATTGAAAAGATTTTTTAGGAGTTCTAAGAAATTTTTTGTTCATCAATATTTTTCATAAAATCATTTTATTCCCTTCCTTGCCCACTATCATTCAAATGATTCTTATGCTTATATAATTTGCACTTAAACAAAAATATAAAAGTGAAATATTTTTCAAAGGAAAGGAGATTATTATGATACTCTTTAGAACTATTAGAATTAAAGCAATTAGTAGGGCTAGTATTTTTGAAGGTTTTCTTTAAAAATTCCGTTGTTGCAAGGTATGTTGACGGTCTTTTTTAAAATTCTTAAGCAGTATAATGATTTATTAAAAGAGATGCTCATAAAACTAATAACTCCAAAAAGAAAGTTCAAAAGAAAATTATTTATTTATTGAAATACATTGATAACTTTTTCCCTAAATTTTCTGTTAATAGCCCTTGTCTCTGTTCCGTAGTTATTTGTTTATATTTACTGAAGCTTCTTTCAACATCAACAGATGTTAGTGGAACATAGAACAAGCATTTATCAACCGACTTACACTTTAGAACATTGAAATTATTAAGTGGGGTATCCAAGATTGGTTCAGTGGCAATCTTAATATGTTGATAATGAGGATTTTGATGTCTTTTGTTTTGGAAATAAGTCTAAAATGAAGGAAAGATAAAAACTATTAATGATTTTAAATTAGACTGGCTGAAAAAGTGGCAGTGGAAATTATTATTAGGTACAGACAAATTAGATAAATATCCTTTTAGAGGCTCACACTTATTTTCTTTTTACAAAGTTATATTTTATAAAGTTATTGAATTAATTATGTAATTAATTTTTCTTTATTTTTGAGATTTTATACTTCAGTTTATTTCACCCTTGGACCTTTTGCTCAATAAAAAGTTGCAAAATATGAAAAATTATATTATTTTTCACTTTCACCTTTATTTTTTAAAAAAATTTTTCTTTTTCTTCTTTTAGAAAATATTTATTTATTTCATCTCCAAAAATTTCACTATTTCGGATTTCAATGTTTCAACATTTCCGCTAACAATTTGGCCAATATCATTATGAAAGAAAGTCTATTTAACACAACCATTTTAAAAAGGAGATTTTTACTTTTCTTAGTCTCTCGATATTATCATGATATTTATTGATTAAGAGGTATCACTTTTTTTCAGGACTTTTTTGCTTCACTTCTCCACCAAAGGTGCGATTACCTTATTTTCAATATTTCCTCTTGATATTATGATTCTTTTTTGTACATTTTTAATAAATTCGTGTTTCTTTATATTTTGTTAATTATATATTTTTATGGATGATTGAGACATCAATGTTACCATTCACCCAAGAAAGTGTGATATTTTTATTAATAAACATAACTCGATTATTTATGGGAAATATATTAAAAGCTAAGAGGGAATTTGTTTTAATTTTGGAAAACAGTTATAAAAATAAACACATAAAATGGCTGATATCATCATGGAAAGTATTGGAATATGTCAAAAGACAAATAAAAGGGAATTATTATTGGAATTTATATTCACTTGACAATGTTGCCTCTCTGTATTTATGACTTGACATGATAAATAGAAATTCTTAAGAGCTGATCCCATGTGTCTTTTTATTATTAGTTTTCCATGGATAAAAGTTATTTTTTATTATTCTAAGCAATTTTATCAAATCATTATCGCGACAATTTTAAAATAAATATCGAACAGTGACACTCATAAAATAAACTCTTAATTTATTCTCTTTATCCTTTAAATCAATGGACGTTTTTGAATGATCTTGTCAAATATTTTAATAAATTTATTTCTCTAGAGCAAATCTTACTTGATTACGTCCATACATCTTCCTTGTAAAGATAAATAAATTTCCTTTCAGATCGAAAATGAAATTTTTCAATCTTTCTTTGACCTATGTAAATATATTAAAGGAAAACGATGTTAAACCAATTTATGCCATTGCGAAATTAAGCAGAAAGTCTTTTATTTCTGCAAATAGAAAAAAGGTGTGCTGAAAATTCGCCCTGCTAGAGACAGGGAAATAGACTGACGAAATATTTGCTCAGACTGGCGAAAATAATTCTGACAATGGAAAAAATATGAAAAAGTTAACAATGTTGACATTCGTCTCGTAGTTTTTCGATTTTTAAAGGTTCTCTATGTATAAATCATCTTTATATTATAATTCGTTGAAAATTAATAAATAATTAAATAATAACATAAAAAATAATAATAATATACTTTTCATAGGATTTTATTTTAATTTTAATAATTCATAATAATTCATGAACAGAAGCTGAAAAAGAAACATTGGATAAGTAAAGGAATAAAAATTAAAAAGATTCCAATATAAATGAAAATTAATAATAATAATAATAATAAATTTAAAATACAAATAAAAATAATTAATAATAATAATAATATATTATTTTTATTGATTTATTGAAATAATTTAATTATCATTAAATTACTAAATCAAAAATAATTAAATTATTTTAATAATTAAATATTATAAATGGAAATTCTGTGGCAATTAGTTCTTATATTTATAACTTTTGCCTAGGATGAGGTATAAAATGGGAAATATTTCAACCATAAATCGATTTTTTCAAAAGTTAATTTATATCTTAAAAGTTATCAATCAATTTATTTTCCTTTTCAAATTAGTTAAAATTGAAGTTAAAATAAATCTTTTATTAATTTTCTTCTTAAAATATTGTGAGTTTTTCTAATTTTTGTTGCAACTGAAAATGAAAGTTTTCTTAGGAATTCTACGAAATCATTTAATTAATTTTATTTAACATTAATAAGTCAAAGGTTTCCACATAATTTTGCGACATGTTATTATTATTATTATTTTTATTTTATATATATTTTCTATTTTTAATGTATTTAAAATTTTACGTAATTTGATCTTTTAAATTTAACACCAATTCTTTTTGATAATGAAATTTGTAATATAATAACACAACGAATTTTTCATATCCAGTTGGTCATTGAGAAAGAAAATAAATAATTAAATTATATAATTAATTATTTTATTATCACTTTCTCAGTTAAGTGTGAATTTGTTTAATATTATTTTCCATATAATATTTTATCTTGTCTTTTTTGTTTTAATATTTTATGTATTTTTAATATTAAATTTTAATTATTTTTTATTTATAATTCTCACTGTTTAAAACAAAAAAATAATTAAATAAAAATTTTCCAATTTTAACTGAAATTATTGTTTTCAATTATGGAAAAAATAGTCCAGAAAATAATTCACGAGGACGCTTATCATTAAACTTGTATTAATAAAATATTTTAATTTATCATTAAATTTTTTTCTGTTTACATCTTTTTTTAATAGTCGATTTTTCTCCCAAATAGAATATGGGGAAATTGTTTATTGGTTTCCCACAGTGACTTGTTATATTTTCCAAGATTCCAGTCCGATTTCTAATAAACGGTTGGCTTTTTCAACGAACAAATACCAGCGAATCTATTTATCAATCACTTAATGATTTTTTTTCCATTGGAAAACCTACTTTCATTCTGGTATGACACAAGTTGAAATTCCCCTTTTCTCATAGCCAGCTCGGAGAATAGTTTCCCTAAACTGAATTGTTATTTTGTTTCATGGATAATCTCATTCAAACCTGATAAGCAACGATCAAGCCCGTTTCAATGTACTTGTCTTGGGAGACTTAATCTATGATTAATTACCAAATGGATTCCATACGGTTTTTGTTCCAGTGGAATTATTCTGAAATTTTATTTTGATTTATCAGCAGAAATGATGAATGATAGTGGTTAGATATGTCATTTTCGTTTTAGTAAATTCTACTTTTGCTAATTGCATTTTGTTATTATTTTTACAATCGGGTAACATTGAGCGATAATCTAGTTAGTGTTGATAATACGAAGCCAGGGATCACGACGGGATCCTGGGCAATTTTCAATTTTAATGTCACATTTTGGCCGTTTAATTCAATTACGCTCTCCATTGCTTATTGTGGAATTAAAACAATACTTCCATGAATCGTTACTCCATGAGTGGCAAGGGATCCCTCAAAGAAAGACATTTGTATAACAATTTCATGTTTTTTCCAAATTATCAATTATTTATTTTTTTTGTAATCTTTTTTATTAATTAAAAACGATTTATGTAATTAAAAAACAGTCTTTGTATTCTTCGATTGGAGACAATAACACATTTCCAATATAATATCTAATTTTGGAAAATATTATTTGTTTGTTTTAATTTTTATTTATAGAAAGAAGAATTGGGAATATTGATTTCATTGTTATATCTTGGAGATATGAGAATAATTAAGAGCTTCTCCCAAGTTAATTAACAAACAACATTATTAAAGGATATGTGGGTCTTTTGTAATCACATTAAGATATCTTTGGAAATTGATAATTGTTGCATATTATTGATTGATATAATGAATGATACTTGTTACCAGTCGTATTGGCAATTTCTAGATTTTTATAATAATAATAATAATAATAATAATAATAATAAAAATAATAATAATAATAATTAATAATAATAACAATATTATTATTATTATTATTATTATTATTATTCAAATGAACACTGGCTCTATTCATTCATATTCGTATTGGAATGAAATTCAACCATCACTGTACATGTTTAAATTATTAACCACTCCATTGCCATTATGAATGATCAATATTATTTTTATTTTATTTTGGTCTACTTTTGTTGATATTATTATTAATTACGTTATTCAAGTTGACAAAGTTGATCGGCTATGGAACAGTACAAAGGAAAAGTTAAATGAAAGAGAGCACGAAATGATCAATATACAACAGCTGAAATTCAAGCTCAATGACATTGAGCTATCTTTGAGACAATGGATGGAAGAGTCGGAAGAAAAACTTAACAGACTTCTCTCGGAAGGCCTGAGCTCGAAAAATCAGAAAATTCTTGATGTAAATTTTATAATACTTGATATGGATATATCGTTAATATATTTTCTGCTTGTTACAAATATTATTATTGTTTGTTTTATTATTATTAATTATTCTACAAATATGAGTACTGAAAGAAAATTTGCCTTTAATTATTATAAATATTACTTGATGTAATTTTGTCTTTGGTCTGTTACATTGCATTGTTTTCAGGATGTAAAGATGGGAATCCCCAGCTGGCAGCAATCAATGAATGATTATCAGTCCATGTCGTATGAATTGACGAATTCGTACTCTGGAGAGAACTGCTTAGAGCTGGAAAGCAATCTGGAACAGATGAATAAACAATGGTCCACCATAATGAACAAGTACGTTGAACTCAATAATGTCTATTTTGGCATCCGATCTTCTTGAGCTTTTTTCGAGAAAATCGTTGATTACTTCAGTAAGATATCAAGTAAAACCATGAGTTCTACTTGAACATGAGTTGTTCAGGCAAGAAAAAACCATAATAAAACAATATTTAAGAATAATTATATTTACTCTCTATTTATTTTATATTTTTCTGATCAATTTATTTATTTTACACTCTTTCAAAAATAATAACGTTATTCTGAAAAAATGTCATTTTTTGACGGAAATTAATGACAAATCCTCTTACGCTAGCGTTCATATCATTGTTGCATTAGCATCAAAAATTAAATTCTTTTAAGAATCTTATATTATTAATCAATTATTATTATTTTTATTATTATTAATTATTAATATCATAATGATTATTATTATTAATTATTATATTATTTTTTATATTATTGTTATTATATTTTAGTAATAGTAATAATAATAATAATAATAATAATAATAATAGTTGTTTTATTTATTTATTTAATTTTATTTTACAGAATAAAAAATGATAATAATAATAATAATAATAATATGGATATTATTATTTATAACAATACTGCTTTAATCATTGATAACTAGTGTATATATCAAATTGATTCTAATCTTTTTTTTTTAATAAAGAAAGATCTTTCCGTTCAGAAGAATAATAATTGAAAAAAAATTCTATTAAAAACATGTTTAATACATATGAATAAATTATTAAAAAAAGATTTTATTAAAAAAAATATTATGTCTTTGATGTTACATAAATATTGATAGTTTGTGAGTTGTAAGTTTTGTAGGAATAGTTATGCATTTTTATTTTCTGTTTATTTGATATTATATTATGGAAAATTGTCAAGATTATTTCTATGGGATTTTGAGTCTTAATTTCCTCATACTGTTCTAAACTCGAGTAAGGAAAAACGTTTTATACATGTCTTTACTTTCAACTTAATCAAGTCGCATTTATTATTTATGGGAAATTATTTTTAAAATATTGAAAATTCTAAAAATATTAATTTTAATCGATACTCGATTTATTTATTTATATTTTTCATGTAATATTTTAAAAATATTTTTCTCATTTTTCTAATTTTTTCTCTTATCCTTTAAAATGAAAAAAAACAATATTTTTCAATTTTTTAAGTGTTTAAAAATAAAATTGTATTTCATGCCAAAGAATCTGAACTTTACTTTCATCTAAATAAAAATTCCATATTAATCTTAGGTAGAAAATGAGAAAATTGTTTTAATCAGTCTAGCATTTCTACATAAATTAGAAAATAATGCTTTCAATATTGTTTTTTTTAATTATTTTTTTAATTTTTTGTTGTGGTACTAACTTTTGTAAAGGATTTTTCCTAGAAGTACATATTTTCAGCTGTTCTAATAAGTATAAGAGATTTTACCATTTTCAGGTACCTTCTTCTTTTCAAACAGAATGTAAAAATTAAAAATAAATTATTTAATAGTATCAATCACATGAACAAAAATATTAAAAATAAATAATTATAATAATATTAAATAATAATATATTATAATATTAATAATAATTCAGATTAAAACTTTCGATATTATCTCGTTTGTAATGTTTAATTATGTTCTGGAGTTTTAATAATAAATGGACGAAAATTTGCTCATTTAATTTTTCATTTGTCAAGTTGAAAAGAATTTATTGATTCATTTGCCCTGCAGGTTGGCTCAGTGTACCCGAGAACTGAATTCGATACGGGTTCCTCAAGATCAAACAAATCATGTCGTTGAATTCACAGCGGAAATGATCTCATCTAGCGCTAATGACGACAGTAATGGTATCAGCATAGAAAAGCTTTCTGGGTGGCTGTCCAGTCTGGAAGGCCAGCTAGAAACAATTGAAATTGAGCTCATTAGATGGCGAAATGGTAGTGGCGTTATAGCAACCGGAAATACAGATAAACTGAGATTCAAGCTGATAAATCAACTAAATGTAAGCTTAGACATTCTTTGTCTAATAGATAATTAGTTTTCTATCCTAACCTCTAACACTAACTTCTATAATTACTTTACTATAATAATAATAATTATTATTATTATTATTTTTTTTTATTATTAAATTTCTTATAGTGCTACTGGAAATCTTAGTTCAAGTACTTTTACCAATACTAAAGGCAATATGAGTTAATATTAATTTTATTAATTGTTTAATTATTATTAAACTATTCATCCTTTTAGAATTTTTTATTTTCATTATTTTTAATAAATCCACCAGTCTTTTTATTTTATTTTCGAATTATTTATTTTATAAAATTAATTTATCTTAATTTAATTAAAAACTCCAAAAAAAAACTACAACAAAAACTATGAATTCTGAAATCTACTTTGGGTAGCTACAGATATTGAGCGATTTAATCGATCAGAAACGACCTGAGCTGGTCAATCGAAATAGAGTGGTCTTTTATCACGATAACGTAAGGCAGTATATGAGTTTGATCACTCACCAAAAATTGCTCGAGCTTGGGTGAGATGTTTTGCCACATCCACCCTATCATAGTCCACACCTTTCGACCTACGATTTCCATTTGTTTCGCACTCTGCAAAACTCATTGATTGGTAAAGCTTTGAATAATGTTGGCCTTATTAAACATCACTCTGAGAGGTTCTTTGCAGAGAAAAATATGGAGTTCTATTTGAGAGGAATAATGAAGATACAACAGAGATGGCAGAAAATGATTGATCGAAATGGGGAATATATAATCGATTAATGCTGATTTTGTTATATTAAATAAATGAGCCTAAGCTGAGCGATAAAAACGCACTAACCTATTGAACAACCAAATAATATATCTAGATTCGTCAAAAAAGTTATAAAAAAAAGGCCAAAATATGGATTTATAAAAATGTCTTTCAGAAGGAAGAATGGAATACCCTGAAGAGTTAAAGAATAACCGTTTCTATCATTTGAAAGATAGCTTAGATATTAAAAAAATTGATCTAACAAGTTCCAAAGAAATTTTTATCCCACGAGGAAGTTCATATTTCTTAGACCAGATCGTGGTAAATGTAGCCTTTGTGATAAAAGCAGCGGCACAATACAAATACATGGTTGTCATTATTGACCGTTTTAACAATCTAGTGAGTCTATCAAAACTTGATGATCAATTAATCTTCGAGATAATAATGAACAATGAGATTTATATATTTGGCATGCACAAGAGTATCCTAACATATTGAGAAAGAAATTTGGATTTAACAGTCGAGTGTGAACTCAGTTCATCTTATCAGCACCAGTCCAACTCCATTGTTGACTAATATCAATCAATCCATCGAAATAGTATTCCAGCTGCAGAAATCTGCATATCAAATTATAAGATGTATATTAAACTCAGTGGAACTTTCAGCGAAATGTAAGAAAGCTATCGATGAATCATTCTGAAAACGACATTGTTAATAATAATGCACAAAATCCGAAAGATGCGTGATGAGGGCCAAAATCTAAATGACTGTGATGAAGAATTGATATAAAAGTGACTACTTAAGAAATTGTAAATGTTGTGGTAAACCTTATTTTATTTTGTAAAAATTCCATACCAGACTCACAAAAATGTCCTGATTACTATGACATTTCAATATTTACAGTAGAACCTGGCTATAACGATTAAGGTTATAACGCTAGGCAGGACTATGGAAATAATACCGTAAAATTTACACTGATTTTTCGGGTGAGGAAATTGCTTATAGCTATTACCGTTAATTCCTCCTCGTAAAGTTTTTGAAATGTTTCAACCTGGTGTTCCTTTCACAATTTTTGAAATTTTTCGATTAAATATGAATTAAAATAAATTGTTGTGAAATTAATTATTTGGTACAATGTGAGAATTATAAATGTTGACCTAAAATATAGACTCGAAGACTTTATCCGAGTAACTAAAGAAATTTCTCAGTACCATTATCATAGTTGTTTGGAAATCAGTCAAAATATTTCCTAAATATTTATTGAATGTTCACTTGTTCAAGATGAAAGTCAAATTAAAAAAAGAATGTAATAAAATATCTAAAAGTCCGAGGGTAAATGTTTCAGAGAAACCAGGTTTGTTTAAATATCAGAAAATCAGGAGGTGCATTTGGCAACAAATACAAATAAAAGTTCTTAAGGAATCTTTACCAAATTCTTTAAGGAAGATTTACCAAAACTGCAGCTGACATTGATGAAAGGTGAGATGAATGATCTTCTGCAATTCTCAGAGAAGGCAATAACCTTGACAGATTCATCAAGGGTGTCTCAAAATACGTGAATGTATTGGTGTGAAGAAAATTGGTATTAGCGGTAGTCTAATAAATTGAGAGATAAGAGAAATAAGATTATAATGACCTCAATTGCCCTCCTGAACACTACGTACAAACTATTTACTGCAATGCTATGCCGACAACTAGAATCATGAATTACAGACAACAGAATAGTTCACAAAAAAGAGAAAAGTATGGTGTCATTCGAAGGCTGCTAGGAGCACAATTATGTGCTGAATATTCTTATTGAACAATCGAAATTAAAGAAATCCTATCTGTCGGTTAGTTTCCTCGACCTCACGGATGCCTTCGGTAGTATTCCGATCAAAACTGTGCTCGATATATTATCCAGAACTGGAGTAGGCGAAAGAAGTGTAAATCTTATTGGAAACGTGTACAAGAATTGCGCAACCAGAATCAAATGTAACGAATCCACCACAAGCGAAATACTAATCAACCGTGGAGTCCTCTTTCCATGTTGATAGTCAATTTAGCAATCAACACTGTGCTCACCGAAATTGATAGAATTCACGGGGAATCGCAATTACACTGCCTCACCTATGCTGACGATCTCGTGATCATTGTCGATGATCCAGTACCTAACCTTTCATTTTCTGAATAAAAATGAATGGGTTCTTCCAATCTGTAGATAACTTTCATTTTCATTAAAGCAATATCAACTATAACTTTTCAATTAATTTCGCTGTAAAAAGAAATGAAACTCTTGCCTTAAGAATTATGAAGCAGCTAAGAGCCTAAATAGATATTTTCGATTTTAATTAAATATCCAGGGAATTTTTAATCTTTTCGCTTTATCTCCATTAAAAATAGAAAATTATCGTTTCATTTCCTTTTATTCCATTAGATAACCATGATCGATGATCACTTATACGGGGAAGGTTTGTACGACTTTCGTGCGAACTTGATATTGGATTTGATTTTTATATTTATTTATTTATGTTGAATTTTTTGAAAAATTGATTTGTGAAAATTTTTATTTTTTTTACCAATTTTGAAAATCATTCCTCCTTCCAATGGCTTTTATAAATACAAATTTAAATTATGTTTGTTGAAGAAAATTGTTATTAGTGCCAATATATAGAGTTTTCCTTTCTATATATTATTAGCACGGGGTTCTGAAATATTCAGAACTATATCAATAAAATAATCAAATTTTATATTTTATATTTTATATATTTAATATATAGATAATTTTCTATAAATAACATTTTGCCAATAACGTTTTCATATTTTTGAAGAGTAAATTAAGCCTTAAAAAACGATGTTTGTCTCATCTTTTATATTCCACTCAAATTATTTATTATTCAAAAATCGATTGAAGGTTATGTAGAATTTGTTTATTATCACTATTATTTATTATTATTTATTTTTATTTATTTTTAAATTAAATACCAATTTTTTTTCTTTTAACAAAAATTGAAAACAGGTTTAAAAATGAATTTTAATTTGAAAATGTAAACAGACTCCCAATTAATGGAGCCTCGTATACCTTGGTATGGTACATCATCATTTCCTAAAATGAATTTAACACTATTCAAAAAAATCTTAAGAATTCTTAAAAACAAGAGAAGATCCATAAAGTATTGTAAGATCATCTTCACTTAATTATTTTCTCCTTTTTTATATCAAATTAATTTTTTCTTTAAAGCTAAAATTTATGTAATATCGAAAAACTGGTTATTATCATTCAATTTATATTTTATGTATCGTTCTTAATTATAAAAAATTATCACCAGGATTTGCAAAATGATGCAGGGGTATACAAAAACCAATTTCAGTTATGCTCAGAGTCGGAAGATACTAATTCTGAGTACGAAATATCTAAGAGGTGGAAAACGTTCAATGACAAAATTAATGATATGAGGTTTGTCAATCGTTTGGTCTTGTTTGATGTGGATCAAATTTCCTTTTCTTCAGACAATGTTTGGAAACGACAATGGAAAGTGGACAAACTCTGCTGACCAAAATGAGATTACTCAACGACTGGCTGGCCCATAAAGAAGCAGAGATGTTGGAACAAAAGGGAAATACGGTTGACACTTTCAATACGGCCAACGAAAAGCTTTTAAAATTCGAAACTTTCATTTTCGACATTGAGTCTCATCGAACAGAGATCGAAAATGTCATTGAACAGGCCCAGAATCAAATCGGAGAAACTATTGATACTAATAAGTTGATAGAGCAGTCCCATGTGGCCAATTTGGAATCGGAAGGTTTCTTTTAATTAATTTCCTGTTACATTTAATGTGATCTTACAATATAAAGGCATATAAACTCTCGATACAAACTCACCTATATTATGTGAAAATTGAGTTTTATTAAATATCCAGATTAAAAGTGAATTAAATACGTTGGAGATGTATCTCTTTTCAACATTTCTGTAGTAATATTAATTACAAAAGATCTTTAAGATCTATGTGGTTGATCGTACTGGTCTTTAGAATTTGATTATTTTTAATCTGCTTTATGCATATCCCCTCCACAAAAATTCTGTAATTTATGGAATTTTTGAGCAAATCAATTTAATGCTCTTTATGATCTGTCCTAAATACGCTCATAAAAATTGTTTACTTTTATAAATTTCAGAAATGTTTATTAATTTTCCCAGTTTCAGATCTTATCTTCCAATATCCAACCTTTTCCGAATAATCAGGTTCATTTCCAATATCTATTGGAATTCAGAATTTTTAGGCTTTTCCAACGAAGAACATTAATTGATTTTATTCATTTGTTAATGCATAAATAATAATAATAATAATAATATAATATAATATGTTTTATAAATTTGATATCTTCAAGATTCTAAAAATAAACCATACTCAAATTACTGTATAAGTCTGTCTCAATGAAGGTCCTTGCCCATTTTCTTAAATCTCAGCTTAATTAATAATAAAATTTATCGATTATATTTTATTAACAATTACATTTTGACAAAATGAGACATACTGAAAAAAAAAACGGACTTTCATCGTAATTATTACCTAACTTTATTTATATTTCAAATATTATATATTTGTATAAAATTCATTATCTTTTATAACACTTGATCGATTGTTTTGTCGTAACTGATATAAATCATTTCCTGCACGATAACAAAATTATTCAGTTCTAAGTGGAACCGATTTTTCATTGTTGTACTTCCTATTATTGCCATCATTTTAATAACTTTGATCAACTGACCACAAACAAAATATATTATTATTGAATAAATTATCATTGGAAGGTATATATCATTATAGGTGAATCTGAAAATTCAGATTTGGGATCCAATGGAAACATAACAGATGACAAAAACAAAAGACTCCAACGAAGGCTGCGAAGACATTCTCATTATATGAAAAGGAAATGGATCGAACTGAACTTGAAAATGAGGGACTTCCATGAATATTTGAAGAAGAAGACTGTTGTATGGATTATGGTTGCCATTAGATTTTGTAATTGAAGCATTTTGATAACAGCTGCTGAAGTCAATTGATACTCAAATGAAAGAAATCAATCAGATTTTGTCGGAATTAGAATTTCATATTGATAACTGGATCAATGTACCAAATATTAAAATTGGTTTGATTCCACAAGAAATCTCCCAGACAAAAGTGAATACATTTTCTATGAGAAAAATATTGACAAATATTTAAGAGTTTTCTCCAATCCACTCAACCCCTTATTGAAAAAATGACAACGATGGAAATTCAGAAAAGTCAATTGGAGAGTCTTAACATTCCCATTAACGAAGAGATTCTGAAAGAATTTGAAAAGATTAATTCCCGGTAAAATAATAGAAATAATATTTCTGTTGAAAAAATTGTCAAATACATTTTCCAGAATATCGTACATAAAATCACTTTGCGAAATGAGAATCAAACAATTGCATCAACAGGAGCAGGTAGCGAAAAAGCAAATACCAAACCATGAGGAGATTTCCATGTTTCAAGACTTTCCCGCCCAAGCTTCAAATTCTATACCGAGAAAAATCGAATTACCGACGGATTTGTCTGAAAATCGGAAATTTGTTGAATTGGAAAATGGTAATTATAAAGACTTGTTGTTTGTTGTTGATGACTTTGACCAAACTTAAGAATCGGTTTCATATCCTTGGGAACGTTGCTTGCATCCTTCTGGATCCGAAGTGCCTTATTATAAAAAGTAGGCAGATTCACTTTAACCAGCTCGGTGCTTTGATCGTTTTAATTAGCCATTCAACTCAAGATACTCAATGGGATCATCCAATCATGGCCGATTTGATTAAGTCATTCGATGAATTAAATACGATAAGGTTTTCCGCTTATCGAACAGCCATGAAATTGAGAGCTCTTCAAAAAGTTTTGTGTTGTAAGTGTTTGATAAATTTGCCTTTTTAGACTGCAATCAAATTATGGGATTTTATTTTCGTTTTTATTTTCCAGTGGATGTTATTGATATGAATCTCGTTACGGAAACCTTTCGACTTTGTGGAGTGCACAATACGTCGGTGAACGAGAGACTGTTAGATATCGGCCAAATCATTGTTTTTCTGGCATCATTGTATAGAGCCGCAAATCTGAAGCTGTCGAAAAATAAGGGATCAACAAATCTTATTTCCCACGAAGAACTTGACAAATCGCCTCATTCCATTTTAGGTTGCGCCAGAGGTAGTAGTATTCGACATTCACGATCAAAGGACAAATCTCACCATACTAGGAGCAACAGCTTTGGTGGATTTAGAAATGATAATGAAAAAGATGAAATGATATCCAAACAAAGCTGTATAAAATCCCCTTCAAAATCTATATCTTCCAAAATCGCTCTCATGAAATGTTCTGGTTTGACAAACATCCCAAGTACGCGAATTGTCTTGGCTAATGGGGATGTAGAAATCAATGTTCCTCTTTGTGTTGATTTGGGCTTGAACTGGTTGTTAAATGTCTACGACAGGTATGTCTGCTCTCATATAATTCAGAGAGATTTTATATTAATTACGAGAATTTTGTCTTACAAGGATCGATGAATTCTGTGTACATTTATTTTAAATAATTTTTAATAATATTAAAATTCACTGGTAGATAAGAAAAATATGGCCGAATAGATTAATTGACAAAAAATTCACATAATAAGTTATAAAATTAATAATAAAAGAAAGTTTTTATTTAAATAACAATTTTGTGGACTAGAAAACAGTAAATTAGGAAAACGAAATCAACTTAATTATTTTAATTGCTCTATTTTCTCAACATTAATTCTTAATTTTGTTTAAATAAAATCAAAATTTTAATTAATAATTAAAATTTCTGAAGTTATTTTATTTAAATGTTTCTAATATTCGCGAATATTAAGTATTAAAAAATATATAAAGGTTGTGTCCAATAAATTCCCGGACTGGGGCAACATAAACTAATTAAATAGTAAAAATATTGAAATTCTTTTTTTAACTAATAAAATATATATTTAGATATACATCTATTTTAAATGGAAGTTCAGGCGATCACTAATTTTAAGACGTATTAGTCATACATATTCTTCTATTTTTAGGATGGATGAAAATTTAGAGCAACGAATTTGCATAAAATTTTTCTTTAAATTAGGCTAAACGGCAACTGAAATTCATAAAATGCTGGTTATGGTTATTAGCAACTCTAACATAAGAGAACAAGCATATTTGAGTGGTTTTCTTTATTTAAAAAAATGGCTGTACATCACTAACATATGATCCTACTTTATGATAATGCTTGTCCTTATTTTGCACATTCAATCTTAACATTTTGACAAAAAATAATACACAAATTCTTCCACAGACATCTTACTCTCCAGATATGACTCCTTGCGACTTACCTTTTCACAAAGTTAAAGATGATACTTAAAGGAAGAAGATTTGTTATCAGAAATGACATTATAGAAAAATTGAAGTCAGAGTTATTGCCTATTTCCAAAAGTGAATATAAAAATGTTTTCCTTCGTGAGAGAAGCGATGTCTCAAACGGGTATATGTTGGACGAGACTATTTTGAAAAATATTAAAAAAATAAATGCTTTATATTCAGTGTATTTTTTTAGCTCCAGTCCAAGAAATTGTTGGACACCTTGTTTATTTTTTAGGAAATTCAATTTGGTTTATCACTAATGCTTAATTTTTTAATATCAAAGATAAATGAGAGGATATATAAATATTTTTATTTATTTTTCCCAATTTTTTTACTTTAATTCCGATATATTGACTCAATCCAATATCAGTGGACCACGATTTATTATCATATTATTATTATTATTATTATTATTATCATTGATTTTAAAAATAAATTTAAATGAAAATTCTTTTTTCTATTGAAAAAATAATTGAATACTTTAATGAATATTAAAAAAAATTTTATGTTCGACATTGAAATTAATAAAAAAAATTATTAAATATTTTAAAGCTGTCTGCGATATTCATTGAACATGAAATTGAAGAATTTCGACAAAAATTGTTAACCTTTTCAGTTGATTTTTGCAGACATATTTTCCTTTCATCTGAAGACTTATAAATTAAATATAAGAATTAAATGTGAAATTGTGATATTATAACGACGACATAGTACGAATTGGATATTTCTCAACTTTTTCCCGTAATAATTTAGTTCAAAATGTTCAATTTTTTTTAGAAAATAAATTCCATAGACAGAAAATAATGAACTTCTATCTTTTGGAAAGAACTTTGCCTTTCTTTTTATGACTTGTTGTTCAGAAGTACTTCTTCTGAATCTTTATTGTTTGATTTGAAGAAAATAATAAATTTATAACAATCGTTAATAATAATAATAATAATAATAATAATAATATATTTTGAGGTGTGTGTTGCCATTTTCTTCTCATCACAATGTCCAGCTTCAATTAAGTTAATTTTAGCCAATTTTAACTGACGAACAAATTTATTCTCTTTGTAGATTTCTTTTTACAAAATTATAAATAAATAGTATTTCTGAAAATTTCTCAACGTAATTTACCTTTTAAAAATAAATCAATAAGTCTTGATGAAAAGCTCTTTAATAAAAGAAATATTGACCTTTTCCGTCTGCCATATGTTGCTAATGTATCACAAGATTATTTATACCGTCCGACTTTAGAATGGCCTCCACCGTTCTGATCCATAAATCGTGTGATGCGACATGATACCTTTTCTTTGATTTAATAACAAATTGTCAAGAGATAAGAATAACTATTTAGCAAGGAAAGTGTCTTTGGGATATTGAATGAATGGGATATATTCTGTTTTATGAGGAAATATTGATTTTATATCTTTTTATATTAGTAAAAATGTTTGTTAATAATGATTAAAAGAACCTCAGATTATAAAAGGGTTTTATTTTTACCATAAAATTCAAACGGGAAAATTATACAAAACTGGAATAAAAGGTTTTTCATTAAATTTTTCGATTAAATAAATCATTTAAAATTTATTTAAAATTGCTGAATAAAATCGTTTTAAAAATATTTTCTCAATGTCTCCCTTTAAAAAGCAATTTAATAACGTTATATTTAATATATTATTTATAAATAAATTGCTTACAAATTCGATTTACTGTAATTAAATTGTTACAAAAGTCTCCATATTTATATTTTGTTATTTTTAATATTGTTGTTTTCTTTATTATTATCACTCTGTATTTACGAATTAACAGAAGCTTTGTGAAAACTTTTAAAATCCAACAAAAAATATTCATGTATATAATTGAAGAGAACATTTCAATAATATTATCTTTCATAATTTATTATCTAAAAAATTATATTTATTAAAAAATAAATAGATTTATTTAATTTCATTTTCCAAATTATGCGTTGTTTAAATTAATAATAACTTTTTGCTTTTGATGATAAATATAATGTCAGTGATAAAAATATAATATATTATAATATATATTGAAACATTTTATTAATTAAAACAACTCATATTTCTGGTGACCTGAGATAATTAAATGTAATTATATGAATAATTTATATCTATTAATGTCAGGAAAACCATCTGGAGTCTCCCACTTCATGTCTGGAAAAGTTTAATTAAACCTTATATTTATAGACTGAAACGCTCCGTTGAATATAATAATCAAAGCCTAATTGAAACAGTGTTTAATAATCGTAATTCTTGCTTCTTTTCTGGACAATGTCTTACTAAATGAAACATTGCCACAATTAAATATTACTTTTAATAAACAATATAAAGTATTTATGATTTGCTCAATGAGAAATAAATACAAATGCGCACTGAAACGACAATGGACTGAGATTAATCAATAAAAACACTAATGAAATGGTTTTTAATGTCAGCAAAAATATTTTTGTTATTTTTATTTTATTAATAATAATAATAATAATAATAAATTTAAAGAATTTCATTTTTAAATATGTTAAAAATTCGAGTTAATTTTTGAGTAATTAAACGGATTTTTTTTAATTAAAAATAAATCGAAATTTTTTTTCAATAATTATAAAAAAATTATAAAATATGAAATGTGAAGATTAAGTGTTTAAAAATTGATTAAGATTGTGTTAATTAAAATAATTAACTGATTTAATAATCCCCAACCATTCCACTCCGACTCTTTGCCGTTATTTCGACACAAGTGAAAACGGTTTTAATGTTCGACAGAATTGGGAAACGTAAAACGAGACTGGGATTATTTTCTACTTATCTTTCCATGACATTTTTGGATTTGTATCGGGCAAAAGATGAAATCGTAATATTACTCTGAATCTTCGAAAGCGAAATTAAATTTTGATGGAGGAGTATGTGAAAATCGTTTTCCATGAACGTCGATAATATTCCATCAATATTATAAGAAAATATTTGACAAATATGTACGTATCTTACCGATATTTAATTGTTTTACGACAATATTTTATAATTAGATATAATGTCAGTTTTTGAAAGTCTCTTTCATTTCGTCTCAACAGAAAGAAGCATTGGTTTTTTCCATTTCCGTTTGGTTTCCCAATTTTTCTGATATTTTTTTAAAATAATGTCTGTTGTTTGAATGTAGTTAAATTAATCTCTTTCAACCATTATGTTGTACAGAAAAAAAACACTGTCGTTCTCTTATTTAATTATTTTCATTTATTTATTTATATGATTAAAACAAATTGAACCCAGTGAACAAGAAAGAAGCTTCAAATTTCAATAATTTTTCTTTAATGTGTAATTTTTAATGATGCTTTGATGTTTAGACTTCTCAAATTATTGTTTGCTCAGTAAATTTAGTCACAAAAATATTTCATCCTCTTATTATTTATTTATTTTATCTTAATAATAATGATAATAATAATAATAATAGTAATAGTAATA
>JBBMKC010232382.1:0-11432 GCA_037834085.1 Bipalium vagum | reverse complement strand
ATCGCATAAAAATGATTATTTTTAGTATTTTATTGTTTTCTATAGGTGTTCCTAAACTTTCCGCGGGTATTGTAAATGATCTAACCATGTAATAAATTGAGTATGTCTGGTGAAGATAATGCAATAATTATGCACACCTAAAAATGTAAAAATTAATTAAAAAGTGTAGTAAATCAATATGTAACATTATTTATGTAAATTTTTTTCAAGAGAAATTGTCTAAATTGATAAAAATTTTACATTTTTGTGGTTACCAATAAATTAGTTCATCAATATATCGATTTTAAAAAAATTATTTGGATAAAATTGTTTCATTTATGTTTTAAATCATATTGTATGAAACGTTGAAAAATCACAATTTTTTGAATTATATTATATTTCTAAACTGTAATGATTTTGAGTATAAACGCTGCCATAACTTTCTTAAGAATTATAATCAAAATATTAATTTTTAAAATATTTTTTGCAATATCAAAATATGATAATTTAAAATTATTATATCAATTCCGTTATAATGATTTTCTGCTTTTGTACGTTTTAAAGTGTTCAGTCAATCATAAAGTAATTCCTGTAATTTTTTTACCTTCCGAAAATCTGATATTGACTTGTAGTTCCAAATTTTTAAAATTTATGTAATTCATAATCATGTTTATCTGCAACTAAAATTATTGTGAGTTCATTTTGAAATAACCTTTCATTTGTAAATAACCTATTTTGTTTTAATATTAATTCATAAATTTTCAAAAATTATAATTTCAGAATCGAAAGAATTAAATAAATAAGCATTCCAAATATAAAGATTAAAAAAATTTTTTTGAAATCATATAATCATCGAGACCTAACTGTTTTTTTATTGTATTTATAAAAGTTATTTTTCTGTAAATATTCTTTAAACAATTTAAATTTATTTAATTCTGTTTTCATCCAATCTATATTTTGAATTCTACTGCTCTGACTTTTATTTGTCAATGTTATATTTTTTTTAAAAAACTGAAATTTTTGCATTATGCAAATTATATATGATTATAAAGATAGTATGAATTACTAAATTGAACTCTAACTTTTTATTTTATCTTTAATAAGCACTATTATTTTTATTGAAATCAAATTCTGTTTCTCTAAAAGCAATAAAAATATAAATTGGTTTATTTGCTACATTATATAATTGTAAAGTTTGTGTTTTACCTATTGCAAGATTTTTTCAACAAAATGTCTCGATAAAAATTTTGCATTAATAGATTTTCCATACTTTATTCTACTTATTAAGTTTATATCATTAATTAAAATTAATTCCGGAATAAATTGTTTATTTTTCTATCTCCTTTTGGACCATAAGATATTTCTTTATTTATGTCTATTTTTTCGTAAATATAATTCCTCTCTGAATATTATAAATAATTCTTTTATAAAATTATAAAAATTCCAAACATTAATTTTAATGGAAATTTCCCTGTAGATTTATTTTGTTAATATGAACTTCTTCTGATTTCATATCCTTTATTATCTTTAGTTGAATCTCTTTTTTCTCTACCTGGAATCCATCAAAATATTTCTTATCGTTATTTTTATTAATCATTACACATTTGTTATAGAATTTGAAGGATCTAAATTTTGAATTGTTTCTACCTCTGATGAACCTAATTTTAAAGTCACATTAAAAAAATAAATAAGAAAAGAAATTGTTTTATAAAGTTATATTTTCATCTGATATTTTATCTTCAATTTTTTTCAAAAACTCTGATTGCTTCTGATAAATCTAAATTATTTGATGATTGTAATAAAGAAGTTAGATTTTCATTTTTACTTAAATATGCTGCTGTGCAAGAATTGAAGATATTTCTAAATATTCACACTTTTTGCTCTCTTCGTGATAATAATTATCATCCAAATTTAAATTCTTAATTTTTCTAATAGAAAATTAACATTTATTAAAAACGTGGAAGGTAAAACATTCTAAAGGCTTAAGATAAAAAATTTTCATTTTCTAAATTTTTTTATATATTTTTTAATATTTATGTTTTTCATTTTCAATTCTATTTATTAATTTTAATTCTGGTTCTGGATTTAAAGATAATTTTGGAATAAACAATTTTAAATCTATCATTTTTAATTTGGCATCTCATTTTATTCAATAAAATATTTCTTTATTTATATCAATTTTTCTCGTAAATGTAATTTCCAATTTCATATTATTAATAAATCTATTCTGAAATTATAAAATTGCAAACAGTTTATTTTGAGAACATGAAAGTATTCTAGTTTTATATCCTTTGTTTTCTTTATTTTCATCTTTTATTTTATGTGGTATCCCGCCATATATTTCTTTTTTTTCATTATCAAATAATACAACTCGAATAATTATTTTTCACATAAAATTTTCTAGTTTTAAGACCAACTTTATTATAATAGACTTTGATATTGAAGAGGAATACCTGTAATAATATATAGTATATAGTTAAGGCAATTACGCCAGAGGGATAGAGCAAAAGAACCATAAATATAATTTATTAATTATTCCCAGAAGAAGGAAAATATCATTATTGTTTAATCAAGATAGGCATCTCAGTATTTCTTCTCTTAATAATATTTATTTTATATTATTCTAAAAATACTCAATACTTCTACAGTACGATACACCCAGGAAATGTATATTTCATTAATTTTAATCGAGTATCTGAGAGAAAAAATTTCTCTTCCAGCGATAGAAATATATTCTTTCAGTAAGAAATGGCCAATGAAGATTGACCTATTCTCTTTAATTGAACTTGTAGCACGCAGAATATTGATGACGTTCCGAAAACCTTTCTTTTTTCTAAATCATTTTTCTCTCCATGCCAGTCAAAAATTACAATTTTCTGATTACTTATGAGTCGTGATTGAGTTACAAGTTAACTCAAAACCACATAACCCAATCAAGTTCTTACAGGATGGAATTGCACAGGTAATGGCGAAATTGGACAGGGAGGAAGTCAAACAAGCATGCAGATCATTCCGAGCCCGGCGCGAGGCAGTTGTGACCAATAATTGTGATCACATCGAATAATACTAAACTTGAATCTTTCGATAAGTTGTATACCAATTTTTATTTTTATATAGTTATTAGTTTTGTCTTTCTCCTTCTTTTTATTAAGATTAAAAATTTTCTGGATTTATCTCGACCACCCTGTAATCTGATTATTTAATATTTAATTTACTATTTATCAACGATACATTTTGAAATTTTATTATTATTATTATTATTGTGAAGACTCCCATCAGCCAATCTTTCAAACTCATCCAATCTTCCAAACTCATTCAAAAATCCCCCAAGCTCACCAAAACAAGATCAACAAGATTCATATCGACAGAAACAAAAAATTCATTAATCAAACAAGATTATCGACAATTAATCATTGACATCAATCATCAAGATTCATTATCGACAAAACCAGCATCAACGTATACTATAAAAACAGTAAAGCAGTTGACAAGATAGAAAAAACAAATTCCCTTTGTGAGCAGTTCACTTTCCAAAGATAGAAAAACAAATTCCACTTGCGATCGATTCACATTCAAATCTTGAGTTTATTTATGAGTTTTTTTATTATTTTATTTTAACTCGCTTAATAATAAAATTTTTATCACTTGTCTTATAATTAAGACAAAGGGATACTCTAATTCAATTCGTAATTATTCAAAAAAATTTTTTAAGACAAAGTTTTAAATCAATTTTAATTAAAACTTCAACTCGCTTTTTAATCAGACTTGTTTTGTAGACTAAACAAGATTTGATTTTAATAACATAAATAAATACTCAGACCAGGATCTGAGGATCATCTAATTTTTTGCCATCTCATTACTTTTTCTGTTTTTGTTTTTTTTTAACTCACACGCTAAGTAGAGCGGCGAGTTAAATTGTTTTTCCTATTCGAGGATCTCTGAGCCTAAGAGCGAGAAGGCTGTTTAACCCCAAACTAAAAGTTAAACCTAAAATAATAATCCACCATAAAATTCATCAAGGACGATCACTCGCGTTTGTAAAATTCCTTTTTGATAAAAAATATAATTTTGAAAAACCTGAATTCGATTTAGTCATTTTATTATTTTAAATATTTTAAAAGCATATATTTTTAAACCTACCTTCGCCATTAAGACCTAATAAGCTCCATCTTCTATAACCTTTAGGATCTTAACATTATTATTATTATTGCTTAAAACTGTGTATAAATGTGCTTTCATTATCTAATGGTCGGAATATTTGTTTGAAGTATTCATTTATTAACTGATGAGATGAAATGAAAAATAGAGATATATGCCGATCTTCTTTCTTTTATGGATGAAAAGAAGATTTCTTTACTAGAGCTAGACTTTAAGGTTCACAAATATTGAGAAATAGGTGTAAAAAGGTGCAAAATAAAAAATTTATTTATTACATTCAATCACACATAAAACTCTTAAAATAAATAAGATTCAAACTTTCGATATTTTCTTGTGTCAGACTACATTTAGGGTTATGTAATACATAATTATACATTAAGAAAGATTGCTCAACGATAACAGACACAAGTGATACATATTTCGCTATTAATGGATAAAGCAATTCCCTATTCATATCAACATGCGTCAAATCTGTATTTTATACCAAGTTTTTCTCCAACTTTTGCCTCTCTACACTCCACTGTGTCTCTTTAACATCTATAAGAACCGCCCGTTGTGATTCTTTTTCAAGACATCAAAGATCAGTAAAAAGTAATTTATATTGTATTAAAGATCGTTACATGTTGATTATATTGATCATCATAATTTGATTATATTTAAAAAATTATAAAAATCATTAATATTGGCCATCGATGTAGAATTCAGTCAAAAGATGTTTAAAAACCTGTGATGTTTGAGCCAAGAGAAAAATTGATCAAACGCGCACTAAAGAAATCCTTATCCCGAGAAGAAGCTCACATTTCTGAGAGCAGATCGTGGTAGATGTAGCCTTTATGGGAAAAGCAGCGACACACTACAAATACTTGGTTGTCATTATTGACCGTTTTAGCAAACTAGTGAGTCTATGTGCGATGTTAAAACTTGAAGCTCAATCAATCTTCAAGGCAATAATAAACAATTGAATTTATAGACTTGCAAGCTGAAGAGTATTTTAACAGATTGAGGAAAGAACTTTGGGAGTTCTTGGATTCAAGAAAAATGGAGAGATCTGAATATCGAGTGTGAATTCAGTTCACATTACCAGCACCAGTCTAACGGTCTAGTCTAGCGAGCAACTACATCAAGCGGTTGTCAAGAAAAGATTGGCACGAATTGCTTCCATGAATTGAGTTTAGTATCAATGCCACTCAGCAGAGCTCAATAAAGTTTTCTCCATTTGAGATTGTATTGAGCTACAAAGTCAATCTTCCGATGAAATGAAAAATTTCGAAACGGATATCAAAGGTCGACATGAATTTTTAATAGGAGAAGAAGTATTGTTACGGAAAGAGCCGCAAAACAGAAAGAAGAATGATGAAGGTCCATACAAGATCACAAACTTCCTATCTCAACATCAGGTTCAACTGAGAGGTTCAGGAGGAATCAAACTGAGGAGAATTGAATGGCTGAAGAAGTGACACCAATCTTGATTGAAGGGGGAGTTCGGTGTTACGTATTTGTGTTTTTTTTAAATAGATAATTTTTATAGCCCTGACGTCTTTTCAATGTGTAGTAAAAAAAACTAACTATTATTATTATTATTATTATTATTATTATTATTATTATTCTTATTATTATTATTATTATTATTGTAAATATAATCATTATTTTTTATTTAATTTTCATTTTTTATAATAATAATATTATTTTTACCAATAATTATTAAAAATAATGACCTTTTTATGTTATAATTAATTTAAGAATAAACTTTGAGCTCTGAAAGGTAAAATAAAGGAATAGAACGAAAATAATTATTTATTAAGAGTAAACAAACACTGAGAAACAATCCATGAAACGATACATTAATATTTTTATCAGAAAGGTCAAAGATGATTCTGAGACGTCAATAAAAGCAGTGTTACCATTATATAAAAGTTATTAGTGCATAGGGTTATCTAAATTAAATAATTAATCAATAGGTTATCCTAACATCAAATTAAGAAAGTGAAATAGTTTCCTCCTCCGTTGTTAAAAAGAAAACACTTCTTTGATTTCAAAGACCAGGAAACACAATCTCGATTTTCGAGACACATGGTTGCACATTCCAAGAGAGACATGGCTTTTATTTCTTTAAAATATCTTATGGACTTTAATTTCTCTTCATAATCGGCTTTAAAAACTTTTAAAGATCCGCATTAATAATTTATGAAATGTTCCAAGTGGTCACTTACAGTTTGATCTCACTCCTTTTTGAAAAGGGTATCCAATCACATCGAACTCACATAAATTAATTGCATCCTCAGCATAAGGCTTAGATAAAACCAAAGTCCTGGCAACCTGAAATAAATATATCAATTAAATAGCTCTGAATAATCAATACTAGTCTTGAAAAGGTAAATTGGGTTATAAATTCTCCATTTGGAGGAGGTCCGTGAAAGTATTTTACAAAATAAAATGTTGGTGCTTTCAGAGAAAACGTTTGCTCACTTTCATAACTGGCGTACAGTGTCAAGAAGGATGTTCGAATTTCTAAAAACAATGAGTTAGGTTTGGTTTTAACGATTTCTAACCATATTTTATTCGACTGTATATTTTGACTTTAGTAATAACATGCACAATGTCCAGATCAATCAGCCACCATTTAGTTTGATTTCTTAAACTGCTGTGATAACACGAATCTGTATACAAATATCAATAATCATTAAAAAAATTTTCTTACTCTTTGTAATGTTGCTATCATAATTCCCATCTATCGCCAGAGAGGATCCCCAAATGTGACTTACTTTCATATAATGATAAATATTAGCCGAATATGTTGTCTTATTCCTTGATACAAGACGTTCTGAAAATTATAGTGATTATACAACACACATTAATATCATACCGTAATGTCCGAAAACATGAACTATCGCAGAGAGTAGGATTATATTCACAGAACCATTTATCAGTGAGTAAAAGCTTTCGTTTCCTCCTTTAAATAGAAATAGTCTCGCTCGGTAAATTGCCAGAGATGGATGCAATGTGTGTCCCAATTGTTTCGTGATGCTAAAATCTTTGTTCTATTTTTAGAATATTTGTCTAAATGAAATAAAATCATTAGGGGAGGTGCAAAGATGCATGTTTTCCTAAGGCATCAATAATGCTTACTTTTTTCAACAATATTTTGTATTTCTTTTTACATCAATGTTTCACGTCCTCATCTTCAATTTTTATTTAGAAAAAATTACACGAATGAAATGATAATTAAGTACATTTAATTAATCAAAAGAGGATATAATTAAAAATAAAAATAATTCTTTGAAGCTCACTTTTGCCACGTTCAAAGTGGCCCACGAGTCACTTTACAAATGAGAAATTGAATAATAAAGTTTTATTGAAAAATTGATCTTTTTTCAGATTTATTGACTTTAATTTCTGCAGATTTAATATGGAAAAATATACGATAGACCAACGGATAAAAATTATTGAATTCTATTCCCTTTAGGACTACCTGATATAATGAGAATGTGTTAACAAAACTGTCCAGCAGCCTAAAAACAATATTCCATTAAAAGTAAAGAAGCTCAATCTACAAGTTATAAGGCCTGTAAAAAGGGCATTATTTAAAAACAGTGTCCACTTTTCAAACAAATAATGGGCAATATTTATTTGAAATCTTTTTTCATAATTAACAAAAACAAATCCCTGTTTTGTTTGCGATTTTTATTAGAAAGAATGAAGTAGTTTAACGGAAGACAAAAATGTATTCAACTTTTAAAAGAAAAGTGACTCGGGGCACCTTTTATTAAATTTAATAATTCAAAAACATTTTTTGTGAAATAAACATTATTATTGATTTTGCCTTATCTTCACGAATTCCACTGAAATCAAAAACAATGATAACTTTACTGTCACTAAGAAATGTGCTTTAAAAGATATTTTTAACGATTTGTACAAAAACAACACGAGGTTTGTGTTATCCACCTTTTATAAAACCTTCTTCTGATTTATAAAAGGTGAACTTTTCGTGAAATATTCTCATTTAATTTCTTCAAATGTGCTGAATAAATTTCCAACTGTTCGTTGTTATCATCTGACTTTCTGACAGATTATAGGCATTGATTCCAGGAGCTCTATATTTTATCTCAACAGTGTGACGTTCACTGTAAATGGGGCACTTTGTTGAAAAAATCTCAGTCACAAAGTGTTGGATTAATTGAGACAGGTTGAATTTGTTTAACTGGATTCTTTCAGGATATCTCATAAAAATTAAGATACCGATTTGAAATTTGCAAACCACCACATGGCTATATTTTGTTTATCTTACCTGGACCTTCAACTTCTAAAATAAAACGGACGACTTCTGACAGACATTTCTTTTCAAATTTTTTTGGTCATAGTGTAAAATACATTTCAATAATATATTGGCTTCTTTATTTATGAGATATCCAATGAGAAACACCCTTTAGACTCTTATCAAGTTTATCACGCGATTGAATGTGTTTTGCTTTATCATTTAATGTTACTTCAATATGTTCCGTTCAATAAATTTTACTGTTTACTTTGGTTGTATAACCTCGTACAAATAATCTACAATCAATATTTTTGGCAACATTTTGTTTTATTAAATATAATCAAATTATGATGATCAATATAATCAAGATGTAATAATCACGATATTTAATACAATATACAATTGACTTTTTACTGATCTTCGATGTCTAAATACTGAAGATTAGATTTTATTGAATTATCAAAAATATTCGATTTATTAAAACAAATTTTATAAATCAGTGAAGTTTTTAAAAACAAGTTTAAAAACCTCATTGCTTTTGAAAAAATATCTGAAATAAAATTCTGAAATCTGGACCGGTTTGTGATGTTTCACACTTACAAGTCGACCCAAACAATTGCTGAGGAAAATTGATAATTTCAGAGAACGTTTCATAAGTAAAATGTCTCCACTGATTTCCTAATATATTATTTCAAAACATTATATTATATTCTTAATATTTTCATAAAAGTCGGCATTATATTTAGAACGTAAAACTATCTTTACACCTGTCCTAAGATGAGAAAATATATAAATAAAATAATATTGATTATTCAAAATGGAAACAGTATTAAAAGACTTTCACATATTTCTTACTGAGAGTTTCGATACCATAAAGTATTACCATTTCATAAAATGTATGTTTTAGTGTCTGTCTCGTATGCCATAGGTTAATTATAAATTAAATCTAAATATAAAAATATTATCATAAAGGGGCACTTAGACTCTGTGCATTGGGCTCATCTGTGTCAAATTAGGTATAGAAAAGAAAAGTGCATATAAATGTTGTTTTATTCATTGTTCTTCGGTTTTATGAAGATGGTTCTACTCTCTCAGACTAAAGGTTATATTTGGCTATCGTCTCGGGCTGTATATGGAAATCATGCTAACGAAGTATATCACAGTAAGACTAAAATTTATTTTACAGAGATTCTTGATAATCACAGAGAAAACATTCTAAAGCACTTTCATTTTGAATTCCAAATTTGCCCAGGATGGATTTAATACGTATTGCGTATGTTCCCATTTTATAATATATTCCCATTAACAAGTGACACAAGGGTGGTACTTAGAGATATATTTGTTGAAAACATTGATAATATTTTATTTTTTCGATGCTCTCTCTACAGAACATGTTAATATTCCATTACTGTCTCCATTAGAGATAGTCGATATTATTTTATTTATGTGTTCATATCTTTGGAAAGGCGTAATGGTATCGCGTTCTAAATATAATTTCGACTAATATTTTATTTTATGAAATAAAATTAAGAATATTATATTTTTAAGTCTTAATTTATGTAATAAATTATATTACAGAGAAAAATAACTCGTGGTTATTAATACGTTTAATAATAATAGTGAATAAAAACTTTATTTCGAAACAAGAAACAATTTGTACAATATTATGAATCATGTAAATAAGGACTATGTACAGTGAAACCACGACACGATTCATAATTTACAGATTTTTGTTATCAGCATGAATCATAAAAGGTAATATCACCGTTTCCCTGCTTGACATTTTCTGTTGCGTGTCTGTTATGATTGCAGATTGAAATGATCCAGGCATACTTTCTTCTTACGATAGTGTGGATATTTTGCATAAAATCCGCTGAAAGAATCTTTCAATTTCATCGATCCCAAATCTTCCACTTTTTTTTCATCCAAAAAAGACAAAAATATTTCCATCATATCTTCAGAATAAGGAATGTCTAATTTCTACTTTGTTCAAATAAACTTAAACAAATGTTTCTTTACGTTTGTCATTAAATGTCAACAAACCAACTTTTGACCACAAACTTGTCATTACATTTTCAAATATTTCAAAATTGATTAGTAGACCAAGCAACAAAGAAATAACTATTAGATCACCACATATCATCCAGTTGTGATTTTCGTTTTTCACATATTTCCATATTTTTCCGATATTTGCATCGAGTGGCCCACCGTAACAGAAAAGACTTTGTTATCATTATAGAGTAGCTGTAGCTTTCAGACTTCTGGTTAAAGAGTCGATGAATAGGCGCCATTCTAAAGGGTTGATGTTAAACCCATAGCTGCTATAAGGCCGCTTATATCATTACAGTAAATAAGCGATACTTTTTATGCAGTGTGAAGTATTTAAGAAATTCTTCATGATTACGTACCAGGAAAATGTCACTGATGGATGTAACAGATGATTTTCCTTCAACCGAGATCTCAACTGCTGAGCAGATTCCTTGGACAAGCATAGATCTCTTATCAAGTCGTTCAGCTCAGTTTGATTAAAGGATATGGGTTCAGTTGTGGCAGCTGTTGGCTTATATGTTGCAGATTTATCCATAAAATTCATATCTTGACATGAATCATACGAAGAATATATATGATGGGGTGTATTTGGAATTGGGACTTCTGGTCCATGAGGAACCGGTTTCAATCCAGATAGAACATCAGGTTTCTTGATATGATGTTTAGCTTTTCTATTAATGTCTTCCAGAATTGTCATGCAAAAATAGCAGTCACTTGCATGATCTCTACCTTCTCTCCAAATCATAGGGATACCAAATGAGAGGCTGTTTTGTTTTTCGTTGCTCCAGCATCGCAGACTTTTGACACATGTTTTACAACATATGTGCGGTGCAAAAGCTTTGCCTTGATCACCAAGCTTAATACCAAAATAGGCATGATAGTTTTTCTTCACAAAATTGGTGATAGGCAACTGTCGGCCCGAAAAAATTACTTGACCACAAATGTAGCAGAACTTGTCAGGATTGTTTTTGCACTTTCTATTCATCTAAAAATA
>JBBMKC010232371.1:0-11432 GCA_037834085.1 Bipalium vagum | reverse complement strand
CCATGTGAAAAGTAAACGCTTTATTTCAAAAGTAATGTTTCTTGCTGCCGTGGCACAGCCACGTTGGGACTTTTGTCAGAATAAAAAATTTTATGGTAAGATTGGTATTTGGCCTATTGTAGAATATGTTTCTGCAGAACGTAGCTCAAAGAATCGGTCAAAAAGGACAATTGTAACAAAACCAATTGAACTAAATAGAGAGATTTACACTAAACTTATAACTGAAAAAGTGATTCCTGCAATCAAAAGCAAATCGCCAGAGAACAACAAATCAATGCAAATAAAGATTCAACAAGACAATGCTCGTTCTCATGCGAAAGTTGATGATGACAAAATCCAAGAAGCCCGCCACATAGATGGGTGGAATATTTCCTTAATGTGTCAATCTCCTAATAGTCTTGATTTTAAAGTACTGGATTTGGGATATTTTAATTCTATTCAATCTCTTCAATACCAACACTCTCCAAAGAATATCAATGAGCTCATTGATATAGTTCAACGTTCCTGGAAAGAGCAACCGGTAGAAAAAATTGAGAATATATTTTTTTCGTTCCAAACAGCATTAGAATCATCAATGCTAGTTGAAGGTGGCAATACGTCTAAATTACAACACATTGGCAAAGCTGCGAAGAGAAATGTTAGACGACCTCCTGTAATGTTAAACTGCAGCCCAGAGGCGATCAAATTGCCCAAAATTGTTTAAATACAAATTAATTAATATACCATTGTAAATATTTACTTATTTAATAAAATGCTCAAAAGAGATAATCATTTTTGAGCGAATTTTTTGATCAAAACGGACAATCATTTCTGAACAGAGGTAGTATTTATTATTATTTTATGATATTGAGAATAAATTCACTGTAAAGAAGATAACTGATTTTGAGCTATTTGGTCTATCGATCATGTTACAGTTTACGTCTATTGGGAATACAAGTTTAACTTTGATGTTTGGTAAAAAAATTACTTTCCAAGTAAAAATCTAAATCTAAAGTTTTAATACTTTATTCTTTAAATAAATTAAATATAAATAATTCGGTTGTTTTAATAAATCAATTTTCAGATCAAATATTTAAATATCATTTTGTTTCCAAAAGGTTCAAGCAGAATTTTTGAACTTCAAAGGAAGTTATGTAACTATCACAGACCAATAACGTCCAGGTGTTGGTACATTCCTTAGCGCAACTAAAATACCTAGAGGCTGGTATGGACTAAGTCTCTTTTAATTCCGTGATTCATTAAAATTAAAAACCATTGGACACTAAAAAACGTTTATTATGTGGATGAAACCCTTTGATTAAACAGCACAATAATCTAATACAGTTGTCACAATCACACTCAACAGACACTTTCTTACTCAAACTGCTGAGACCGGATATACCAGGTCATCCACAATAAGATTACAGATAAAGGAAAACCTGTCTGTTTCTATCTTGGAAATTTTGGATGAAAACTAATGATTTTACACTGCCTTATATACTGAATTTCAATATGATTTAATGTATCTGATTAACCATCTAAGCTGTCAATTATGGCGTTCTTTCTTAAAATAAATATTACTAAAAATAGATTTTATTTTTTAAATTTTCTGAAACATAAATATATTGTAGTTTAAGATAATATGCTACTGATTAAAAATCAGTAGTTGTTCTTAAACTAATATTTTTTATTTTTAAAAATTAATCTATTAATTTAAAATTACTTTTAATAATTAGAATAAATAATATTAAAATAGCCGGTTCGTTATTTTTTTATAGTTTGAGTAAAAAGATAAACAAAAAATGAAATGAGAGGGTCAAGCCTCAACAGGTTCATCAATTAAAGTTTATACTAACTTCTGTCTGATAATTTGGCACGGATAGGTTTTGGATTATGTCAGTAAGCTGTACCCAACCACTTTTTTGGAATTCAAATAAAACACTTCATAAAGATAAAAAATAATTATCAAAAATGAATAAATTCTTAATATTGAAAAATGTAAAGAATTTACAAAATCAAGATTACAGAAGGTACCAAATCTTAGAAGATTTGATTATAAACAAGCCTCTTGGATTGGAACACTTTGTTACCTTACTACTAACTTCATTTCTGGCCTTTCCCGTGCTCAACTCTTTAATTTCACAAACCGTCTAAATCTCTGGCCAATCTTTCTATTCTTCAATCCTAATTTTTTCAATGAAAAATTTTCAAAATTTTCGTTTTTATGAAAGTTTTAAATTTGAAACATAAATCGTAACGACATTTAATATTTTTCACAATTCATAACTTTTTACAATCTGATTAGATTTATTTTTAAAGGCCACTACAACTTTTCATCCGACAACCACCTGTAAAATGGGTTCTTCGAATAACAACCAAGTAGTGACAGACCATGAATGTCGTGTGGTGGGTCTCGACAACCTTAGAGTTGTGGACGCTTCTATAATGCCAAGTATAGTAAGCGGCAATACCAATGCTCCAACGATTATGATGGCGGAAAAGGCTGCTGATATGATTTTAGGTCGTGATCCCCTAACCCCACTTAGTGTACCAATTTGGAAACCAGAAAACCTGTCTAAGCAAAGAGAATATTAATATTGACTGAGAGTCCAAGAAATTAAATGTGAAGATTTACTAAATTTGATCAAATTATTTTAAATCATAATTTTTTATTTTGTTTTATTAATGTGATGGCCCTTTTTATTTCCAAATTATTAACATTACCATTTTTTAAAAAATTATTTATTATTTAAGAATTATTATTACCATTATTATTGGTAATGGTCTATTTTATAACTATTCATATTTCTTAAGGTTTGGTTACATAAGGTGTTGCAATTTAAGGTTGCATTTTAAACTTAGTTCCATTTATTCCATCCACATATGTTTGGTATCGTTTTTGAGCGAGTGGTGTTATCGGTTCGTATTTTTTCAGAATGAAACTTGAATTCTGTAACAGATCGATATCGAATATGATTGGAAAATTTTTTGTTTCATAAATTGGAAAAAAACTTGATACCCATAACATTTGGTTTCATGAGAATGTGGCTACATGTCATACGACAAAGAGTCAATTGCTCTGTTAAGAGAAAGATTACCTTCTCGACATGCTAACATCAATTAGCTGCCCAAATCCTGCGATCTAACGCCTTCATAATTTTTCTTTTGTGCTTATTTAAAGAAAAAGGTTTTTATTAGCCATACTCAGACAATTGTTGATATGAAGGTGCATGTCATCTATGAAATTGGTGAAATTAAGTCACAGTTTTGTCAAGATGTCATACAAATAAAATAATGAGGGTTTACCTGGTGGTAGTAAGAGATCATTTCCATGACATTATTTTTCATTTTTAAATTGGAATTTCAACAAAAATTTATTTATGAAAAGCAACCTCTTTCGAGGAATATCTACATCAGGCACCATCTTCCTCATTTAGTCATCAGTCATCATCGAGTTTGGTAATTGATTACCAGTGGCCTTTTGGTTACTGGGATCCCGCAACAGGGCAATATGATCGTTCGTTGCCTGAAAATCTAATGCAGCCAGGTTCTTAACCTCTTTAAGTCAGGTGAAATTACAGAGGCAATTTAAAATATCGTATTTGTCGAAGAACAATAGTATTTATTTCACCGTATTATATCTGCACAAAGGTCTTGTAAATAAATGTATTACTACATTTTATACGTTTTGCTTGTTTTTTTGAAAATATAAAATGTAACCTTAAATTGGAACCCCCGGTATTTACAAAAAAAAATCTGACAGTTATATTTATTTTTAAAGTCATTAAAAATTATTAGAACATGAAAAGATTTTAGCGTCAGATCCGCTTTAAATTTTCATAACAAAGACGTATTTTCAAAATATTATTTACAGAATTACAAGTTATGCCAAAGAATAGGTACATCAAATTCTTTAAAAAATATGAGTAACGAATTTGGCAAGGATATATTTTCCAACGATTGGCCTACTTTGTATTACAATATATCCATACAAAGGTCAATGGTGAAAAAAGATGAAATGGTCAAATACATATTAGCAGTCAAAAACAAGAACCTGGAAACAAAATTCAAGGATAGCTTAAACAAACTATTGGCATAACCCATAGGGCAACTAATCCACCCAGAGGTTGCAGGTCTAATTCTACTTCAGGCTAAGTCTACCTTCAGCTTATAAAGTAAAACAAAAAAACAAAACACTCAAAAATACTTTTATTTATCAATACTGATGGGCTACCAATATAATAACCACAAAAAACTTTGCGAACAAACACAACAATCAATCTCACAATGCTGTGCCAGAATACCACTTTTCAACCAAAATAAAATTACCAATAAAAATAATCATAACTTTTTTTACTTAGGTAATGTTTTGCCGATAAATAACGATTTTACTCTGGCTTATATACAAATTTTCATTGTTAGGTAGATTGATAGACATGTATTGCGAACTGACAATACTACAATACCTATGTTTGATTTTACTGAATTATCATAAAGTTTGATTTTATTTATCTACATTAACAAGTTTATATAACAATTGGATAATTTAAAATATGTAAATCAATATCAAAGTTTACTTCTCGGTATAAAAATGTAATTAAATCGCAATAATTTTTGTGCTTTGATTTATTATGATTTTCGACGTTGATTATCTTAGTAACAATGCATCAATCAGCTTATTTCAACATTTGGCGATGAAGCTCCTCACAAACCCACTATATATCACTGGTTTAATGAATTTAAGGGGTCGAAGTTTGCTGACAGATAAGTTTCAATGCCGTCCAAAAAATCAGCTGTGGTGCCAGCGAACATTGACTGCATCGGATAGCTTGATCGTCATTTTACTTACCACGAAATTCATGCCTCAGGTTGGTAATATCGATAAGTGAATTCTTAACTTTTCAAAAAAGACATCGAAACTTTCAATTTGACCTCCACGCGACTAACAGCGAAAATAGCTTAGAGATTGAGCGCGCTTCTCACATCAAAATATTTAGATTATTATGAATTAAAATTTTGAACTTTTGAGCAATTTCATTTACTTTCATATTTTTGCTCAATTATGAACAAAAATTTAAGCGCGCATCTTAACACTATCAATGAATTGATTGTTTAATGACGCCTTCAAAAACTATTCGGAGAATGAGGGGACATAATTATTTGTCACAACAATCATAATTAAAACATTTAATGTTAAATTCATCACTTAATTTCCTAAAATGATTGATTTAAACAAACTGTTTAAATAATATCGACGATAATTTGCCTAAAATTAGATAAACAAAGAAAACGACTAACCAACGTATAAACAACTTATCCTTACAAAAAATGTCTCTCAAAAAGCAATGTAAGATTTTAAATAACTGTTTTATTTAACAAAATAACTGAACTGTTTTTAATTCAACAACTTTAAACAATACACATTTACAAACAATTAAACGAAGTCATATTAATCAACTTCTTCCATTTTTCCGACTTCGTCTTCGGTTGCAGAGGGTCCGGCAGGAACATCTCCTGCCTCAGTTGTGTCCATTTCAATGTCATCGTCCTCGATTCCAAGGCCCAACTTTATCATTCGATGGATACGATTGGCGTGAACCTAAAAAACGAAACATTACAATGACAAACGGAGTCTGGACAGTATTCTACCTGAGGATCCTCCAACGTAAACCCCGAACTCAACAATGAGGTCTCGTACAGCAGCATGACGAGATCTTTGACTGACTTGTCGTTCTTGTCGGCATCAACTCTGCTCTTCAGAGTCTTTACAATCGAGTGGTCCGGGTTGATTTCTAAGTGCTTCTTGGCCGCCATATAACCCATTGTACTGCTGTCCCTTAGCGCTTGGGCCTTCATAATTCTCTCCATATTCGCAGACCAACCGAACTGAGACGTCACAATGCAACAGGGAGAAGACACCAGTCTGTTGGATACAGTAACCTTTTCCACTTTTTTATCCAAAATGTCCTTCATAACTTTACACAACGGCTCAAACGCCGCTTTTTGCTCTTCAAATCGCTTCTTTTCATCATCATCCTCCGGCAATTCCAACCCCTCCTTTGTTACACAAACCAATTTCTTGCCATCGTACTCCTTTAGCTGCTGCACACTGTACTCATCGATCGGATCGATCATATAAAGCACTTCAAAGCCCCTTTTTGTCAATCTCTCCACAAACGCCGAATGACTGACGGTCTCCTTGCTTTCGCCCGTAATGTAATAGATTTCTTTCTGTTTGTCCTTCATCCGAGACACGTACTCCTTCAGACTGATCATTTCATCACCACTCGATGTCGAGTAGAAACGCAGAAATTCTGATATTTTGTTTCGATTTACGCTGTCTTCGTGAATGCCCAGTTTGATATTCTTGGAAAACTGTTCATAAAACTTCTTGTAATTCTCCTTATCTTCCATTATCTCATCGAACAATTCCAGACACTTTTTCACGAGATTCTTGCGAATGACTTTCAGAATTTTGTTCTGCTGTAACATTTCTCTACTAATATTCAGAGGCAAATCTTCACTGTCAACGACGCCTTTGATGAAATTGAGATATTCCGGTATGAGGTCTTCACAATTATCCATAATGAAAACTCTCCGAACATAAAGCTTGATATTGTTTCGCTTTTTTTTGTTTTCAAACAAATCAAACGGAGCTCGTTTGGGACAAAACAATAGAGCTCGGAACTCCAATTGACCTTCAACGGAAAAATGTTTTACGGCCAAATGATCCTCCCAGTCGTTAGTCAAAGACTTATAGAACTCAGCGTAATCTTCCTGACTGATATCATCGGGATTCCTAGTCCAAATTGGTTTGGTTTTATTCAACTCTTCCTCATCGATGTACTTTTCTTTAACTTTCTTCTTTTTCTTTTTGTCCTTATCCTTTTTGTCTTCATCATCCTCGTCGTCCAAGTCTTCAATTTTCGGCTTATCCTCCGTTTCTTCGGCTTCTTTTTCGTCTTTCTTTTCTTCGACTTCAGCCTCATCATCAGAAATTTCTTTCTCGCGCTCTTTTTCCAATACAAGTTTAATGGGATAACCGATAAACTGGGAATGTTTTTTGATAATATCTTTGATCTTCCTTTCTTCAAGATATTCGATCTGATCTTCTTTCATGAACAACCTGATTTTCGTTCCTCGCTGAAGAGGTTCCGAGTTATCAGCTCTAACTGTAAACGAACCACCAGCTGACGATTCCCAAAGATATTGTTCATCGTCATTACTTTTGGAAATCACTTGAACCTTATCAGCAACCAAATACGACGAATAGAACCCAACACCAAACTGTCCGATCATGGAAATATCAGCTCCAGCCTGCAAAGCCTCCATGAAAGCCTTGGTACCTGATCGTGCTATTGTACCGAGATTATTTATCAATTCTGCTTTGGTCATTCCAACACCGGTATCAATCAGCGTCAAAGTGCCGGCATCTTTGTCGGGAATGATTTTGATCATCAGTTCTTTGTTCGTGTCCAAAACTGACGGTTCCGTTAAGCTTTTATAACGAATTTTGTCCAGAGCATCACTGGAATTGGAAATTAGTTCTCTGAGAAAAATCTCTTTATTTGAGTAGAACGTGTTGATTATCAAGCTCATCAACTGAGCAATTTCTGCTTGGAAAACAAAAGTTTCAACTTCCGTGTCAGACATTTTATCCTAAATAATAAAATTCATAAATGAAACGGAACAATTATAGATAACACCACTAACAAAGTAAAATCGTTGAGAATTAAGAATAATTTCAAATTCTTCAATGAACAACAATTAAAATTTAGAATGTATTTATATTGGCAACCTACTTTCTAGAACATTCTGTTAACCTACATTAAAAATTCTAAATAGAACTTGTTATGTTCTATTTAGAATTTTTAATGTTCTATTTAGAATTTCTATTATTCTATTTAGAATAATCGTTGATTCTAATAAAATTAACAAGCATATTCAGAAATTTTGTTCGAAGAAAACTATCATATTTAATTTTCAATATTAAAAAAATATATAATTATAAAGATTACATTTTGTATTACAAACTATTATGAATTATATTATTATTTATGAACAGTATTTTTGTATATTTTTCGGAATTCTTATTTTTAATTTATGCTGAAAATATCTCAAATTATTCATACAACTGCTTGGGAAGCAGAATTAAACAATGTAATTTTTTTCATTGCAAAACAGCTCTCAAAGAACTGTAGCTGCATGAAAAAGAATAAATGAAACTATATAGCACAATTACAAAAAGTAGGTCAACAAATTCTAAATCTGGAGTTCTGGAAATTTCTAAAAAATAAATTTCGCTTTCACTGATAATGTGATTTTCTCAAATTTCGATCCTGAGATCAGAGTTTGTGGTTGATATAGTTTTATCATAAACTCAATTTTATTATATTGTTAATTTTCCTCATTTAACATTATTAAATTTTTTCATAAGTTTTTATTATATCGATTCTTTTTCAGTGCAGTGTCTTTAATTTCGCTTTTCTGTTTTATATTAATTTTTTTTGTTTTTAAAGTTTAAAATTTGCAGAAATGATGTAAAATAATTCACATTCCATATCTTTATTAGAACGAAATTCAGAGACTTGTCATGGTTTTTTAAATTGAATGGTTATATATTTTACCCAGCTGTTAAAATAATTTTAAAGTCAAACTTATTTCCACTTACTTTCGAGTAAAAATCGATAATATTTCTACTAGATATTTTTCGAAATATTTTTTTGTTAGCAGTAATCGACTTAGACATAATTTTTCGGGGTTTTTTGTCATTTTCTTATTTTGTAATTCAAATTTGTTTAAATAATGGCAACCATTCAAAACTTTAATTAATTTTAAAGAATTTTAATATATAAATATTTATACATTCATTTTTACAATATCTGCTGGATGTGTGAGTTAAGAGTTCATTTGAAACCTGCAGAAGAAACGATAAGACTTCGAAATAAGAATTATTTTATTTTTAATATCAATTTATCGCAGTCAAATTGAGAGGAACTAAGATCAAGAATAGAGTATGTTAGATTATTTTGGGTTAATGTTATTATTAATTATTAATTATTACGAACCGCTTAAATAAAATAATTATAGTTAGCAGAATAATAACGCTAATATGATTGATTAATAGGTTTTTTTGTTATTCTCAGACACGAGACCGAATTGTTATGGGTTATTACGAAAGTGAAAAAAACTAATTTAAGGACTTTGATTATACAGTTTGATAGACAAATGCATAGCTGAAGGTAGAGTAATTAACTACCTTTGTTGAATTAAAATATCGCAACCACTGAAAAACTTTATTACAATTAAAACAATTTACAATTGTAGAGCCTCTGATTTATTAAAAACATTTTTCTTTCTGTTGGTAATTGTAAAATTTGTAACTGTCAAGAAAATAAAATATTAACATTCTAGCATTTTATGATTAATTATTATGAAAAAACAAACAAAATATAAAAAATACAGAATTAGTAAAAATAAATATTATGAAGTATTATTTATAGAAAATAATAAAATAAAATATTAAGAATTTCTAAAAAAAGAAATCTAAATAAAATAAATTTTATCAATAGAAACTAACTTTATAAAACTAAAAAAATAAGCAAAAATTTACTTATATAAGTGATTATTTTTAACACATATTATCAAAACTCTGTTCGAATTTTCCACACAGCAGTTTTTATTATAATTAAATTTAAATAACCAAATATACTGCGCAAACCATATTAACCGATTGACTTGTTTCTGAAGTCTCGATCTTAATCGAGAATCAATAAATTTTACTGTTATTCTCTCTTTTTCTTTTTTATTCTTCAAAGTTTACACAGTCGCTAGCTGGTAAACTTCCGAGGGTTTTAGCTTATAAAATAAAATTTATACCTTAAGATTCCTATACCTAAAGCTTGACAATTCTAATTTAATATCCTTTATTGTAAGAAATATAAAAAGATTCTTAAACCAAAGTGTTTTCTCAGTTAATATTTTATCCATTTTATATTGCGGTAGTGGCATTCATTGATTTGAGCATTCAATCATAAATCCTTCTGATCATAGATATATTGTTGAGTTACCTTAAAGTCTATCATTCGATTTTCTTAACCTCATTAAATTCATATTTTTTAGGAACTTGTAGAGCTTGGGAGCAGCCATAGAATCAATTATTCAGTTTAGGCGACCAAGGAGGGGTTGAGCTGGATAATCGAAAGGTCAGGATTTCCTGAGTAGGCAAAGCCTGAAGAGGAAACATATCCCTATTGTGATTGACAGATGAAGAAGAGTATATAAGTAAATAACACATTCTTCTTAGTCAAAACAAAATTAGAACAGAAACGGACGAAAAACAAAACAGTGAACAAAAAGAAAAAAAAATTAGAGTTAAAGAAGGAGAAACAAAATGACAGAGAGACGGTGACGACGAAAAGAAAAGACAAACGAAGAACTGAATTGAACATTACTATTGTTACGTGATTTTTGTTGTGAATAAATTGATTTCTATTACGATATTGTTTATTCGAACGAACTGTTATTTTGTACATTGGAGTCAGAAAAGTTGGTTAATATTTATTTGAATATAAATACAATCAATTAAAAAAAACTACGCTAAAATTAATAATAAGAATTAAAATAAGAAAAGAAAAACTAAAAAAACTATCTTACGGTTTGATTTCGGTTTAAATTTCCGAACTATCAGCTGAGGTCTATTGGTTGCTCACAAATAGGTGGGCAATTTAAACATGTTTGGGTTCTACTCCCATCTTTTAACCTTTTGTAAATACAATTTTGGAGAAAAATAAAATTCAAATAACATGTTGGCTAATTTAAAATTATGTATTTTCATTATTAATTCAAATTAATTAAATAAATTTAAAATATTATTTTAGGAGTAACTACTAATTTTTAATCAGTTGCATGTCATCCTAAAATATTTTTCGAAGTAAAAAATCGAATCTGAAAACTAGTATACCAAATCGTAATTATCGGAAATTAATACAAAAAGAAGAGAGAAGAATATAATTTATAAAGACAAAAACGGGAAGTGATATTCACTTTCGGTTTAATTTATTTAATTAATTTGAGTGAGTATGATAATTCACTTACTTTGTATTTATATATTTTTATTTGGTGAGTTATGATACATTCTAGTAGGCCTTTTCTCAAAATATTAACTCTTAGTTATTATAAACTAAATGTTTTGATTTTTCTTTAGATATTTATTCTATTTTCCTATCATGTGTGTTGGTGATACAACGACTGTCATTGGTGTTTTCAAATGACGTTTCTCCTTTTTTGGACGTCATTATCCCTCACACAATTTCCGTAATTTACGTAATTTAAATTTCCCTACGTAATTATTATTACTTTAACTTGTTATTACTATTGTTGGGATCCATAGAAAAGGAGGTCCCAGCACCAGCCAACAACAATTTTAAAGAAAAAGAGCAAGAGCTTATGGA
>JBBMKC010232360.1:0-11433 GCA_037834085.1 Bipalium vagum | reverse complement strand
ATAATATTAATAATAATAATAATAATATTAATAATAATAATAATAATATTAATAATAACATTAATATTAATAATAATAATAATAATAATAAATGTATTAGGAATAATAAATTTATTTAATAAACTATACATAAATATATAAATAATTGAGGAGGATTCCAAGCAAACTTTGACTGAAAAGGAGACTTGATTGGGGTTTGATGCAGTGAAAATATTCATCACCTAAAGGCAAATGGTAAGACTAACAAAGCAGAGCATAGGGTTTCTTATCAACTGAAAGTTGCAAAGATCTGTGTGGCTATAAATTTGCACTAACTGCTTGCCAGCCATCAGAACAGTTTGTTGTTGGATCGGGTTATTTCTTTGGATTGCTACGGTTTTCCTTACTGTTAAAGGTTTTTATCACCAAACATTCATAGATATATTAAAGTATGATTTTAGAGTAAAAATCAGATTTTGTGCAATTGGTAAGGAATCACCGGTTTAATCGATTATGAACTGCTAAGGCTGACCAAAAACTCTATTGTGATAAAAGTCAATAGTAAAATAGTCCGACATTGCCAATTAGTAAAGGATCATCTTAAAACATGATAAGGATGAATCCAATGTTACCAAGACAAACCAAAAAAAAAAGAGTTTAAATGAAAAATTCTTTCATACTCATAAGAGCCCTGATGTTGCACATTCCGATTATCATCTTTTCAAATCTATGGACCATTATTTAGCTGTCAAAAGATTTATTTATTTTTATTTAAGGATGCTAAGAAGAGCCTCGAGTACTTCTAACATTACTTCAGGATGTTGTAAATTTGTAATAAAAAATCTTGTTTGTAAATGGAGACTGGTGATTTAAAGCGATGGAGACTTTTAATAAATAACACCATTTCTTTATTTTGTCTTTTTAAATTGGTGAAAAACGACAGAGTTTATGAAACCACATACTAAGTTATACATTCCGAAACATTGTCTTTTCCTATATTTCCGATTAAAGGTAATGAGAGCTAGACGTCGAAAATAAATTGTGATCATCTAAGATCTAAGCTTGTCTTACTACATTATTAAAAGATAATAAATATATCACTAATACAGTGTGAATTATTCGAGGAAGTATTAGGTCATCCCATAAGTAATGCGAATTTTTCCTAATATTTTTAAATTACAAAAAAAAGATTTTTTGATAAAATTTATTAAATAAAATATTAATAATAATATGTTCCCTCTTTGTATAATGTGTTTCCACCTTTCTGGTAAATTTTCAATGCCTCTTTTGTAAAATCCCTTAGTTTTAGACTCAAAGTTATCCCAGAGACTGAGCCATTGCCTTTTAACATTGTTGTAAAATATCAAATTTTCGCCCCCGGTAACAATCCGATTCAAAAACGGCTCTAACTTTAGCCGAGAAAGAAGACTTTTACATACAATAATCCGTTGGTTTTGGTTATTTTCTGACAAGTTGTGTAGTACCCATTGGCTGAGTTTGGAAACCCTGTTAATTCTTTTTAGGTGCTGATGAATAGTGGATTTAGTTGAATTAAGCCGCTTAGGTATTTTTTCAATGTTTTTGTTAATGTTGTGGGGTTTTATTCGTATGACAAAATATGTCTAATATGGTCCTTTGGCATTTCAATTTAAAGTAATCTAAAAAGGCAGAATAACAAATATAACATTTTTAAATCTTACATTATATTGAAGCTTAAATCTTTAGCTATTGATTTTATTAAAACAATATACATATATAAACAATGTATATATATAATTAATATATTTCTTATACTTTAGTAGCATTTTTCAAGATTATAGAAAAAACCACATTTCTTATTGGATGGCCTAATAATTTTAAGCAAATATCATAATTTGAATTAAGAAAATCTTTAATATTTTTCATCATGAATAATTGTATTATTGTTATTGCACCTTATTCTCAGAAAGAATATTATAAATTTCGTTTAGCAAATTATTGAATAAAATCAAAACTATTGAAAATGTTTTGATGAATCAATGATTATTCATTTATACCAGTTGCGGTCAACCTATTTTAGCCTAAGGCCCACTTTTGCTACATTCCCATCTGTAAAAAAATCTATCGCCCATCCAAACTTTGAAGAACTTATTAAAATCCAAATTAAGTTTATTGACAAAAGAGAATGCAATATCTACAATATCTAGAGTTAATAAGAATTCTGTGCTTGATGTTTCGATGCCTAGGACTTCTTCATAACGCCCACCCAATATCTCAAAATGCCCACTAGTGGGCGATATCGCTCATGTTGAAGGCCACTGGCTTATATTAATAACGCATAATTTGCATTTAAATTTTCATATTTCTCATTCAGGTTTTCTATATTTACATAAGGTATGTGTATTTTAAAATATTTCAAAATTTTTTTAACATAAGCAATTTAATAAGTAGTATGAATGTCAAAGGCGACTAACACCGACGGAAAGTGTGTTCATTATTTTATTGAAGACAAATGGCGTTCCCTTCCTCGTCAGTTAAAGCGTAGTGAAGGAATAATCCGAAAATTCATCAGTAAAATGAGAAATATGATATTAAGAAGAATCTTAAGGTAATATAAAGATATCACCAATGAAAAAAGGTTTTTTTCGAGAAGAAGTCACCAAAAATCATTTGTATTCCAAAATAAATGCTGATAAATTGAAACTTTAAATAACGAAATAGCATGTGTCTAAGATTCGGAACATTCTCAGTAAACTGCATTTATCAGAGGTCATATTGTGAACCGTGTCATATCTGCAAAACGCTATATGTTTTAGAAGACGACATGGCGAAATATCATTAAAAAATTCAACTTGGATGGTATTTGCATGATCTAACAAACAACAATATCACTAGATCAAAACGTAATTTTGGTGGAGGCAGTATAATGCTATGGGAAGCATTTTTATCTCACTTTTCACTTCCTTTATGTTTCATTTTCACTCGTATGTCATCTTCAATGTATGTACAACTCCTGGAAGATGTTTCGGTAAATCATCTTGAAGAAAACGACACATACATTTCATCTTTCAACAAGACAATGCATCAACCAACGATTCCAAAGTATCTCAAGAATGGTTTTCCCTCGTGGAAATAACTGTCATAGTCCATATTGTTATCTAATGGAAAACTTTTGGTGGGTTTTTACAGGAAAAGTATATACCAACGGAAAGCAATTTGACTCTATTAAAAACCTCAAGAACCGTGTTATAATGTGTGGGTAGGAAATCAGTTCCGAGACAAAAAACTACCTCGTATAAACCAATATTTCGCACTGTAGTTAACCTGCCTGGGGATTTTAACCTTAAATTTTTTTCGGAGACTTAAGGTATCTAACCATACTAAAGTTGATTGAGCTGATTCCAAATCTAATCTCTTTTCTCCCGATTCACGTCTCATTTATTGATAAATATCAATAATTATCCCGTATTGATTTCTAAAATCCTTTTGACTAAAATCAAAATTGAATTATGCGTATAACCCCATTTCTTCAAACCTGTTTCCAAGGAAATTTCTTCAAGCACTTTATCGGATAGAATGTCAAAGGAAGAATGAAAATGTACACTATGGCCAAAACAAGAAACCATACATTGAAACATCCCACCAAGAATCACGGCCTACTTTTTTCCACATAATAAACAAGTTGCATATATTGAAGTCACCTGAAGCCTGAAAAGGCAAAAGACAAAACAGTTGATTTTCCCTACTTAATTTGGTGGTCAGGAATATTCATGGTCAGACAGAATTAGAGACGTCATTTTATACATTATTTTCCCAGCTTAAGGCCCTGCGTCGCCATTTCAAAAATTAATGTTAGATTTATATAATTCAGTCATTTGGGAATTTTATCCCTTTTCACAATTTCCCATTATTATACATTTCTCTGATTATCCATTAGCCTCGCACAGGCATTACATTTAAAACAAAAAATACTTTAATTGAACATGAATTAAATTCTTTTTCACGGTACAATAATCATTTCTAAGCTGTTCATTCTAAATTAAAAAATAATTATTTATAATTTTTTAAATATTTAACAAAAATATTAATTTCATAAATGTTTCATTATTTTATCATTATAATTATAATTATAATTGTTATTATAATAATAATTATTATTATTATTTATTATTAATTTTAAATTTTTTTTTATTATTACTATTATTACTATTAATAAAACAAAAGACTTATTTATTTATTAATGAGAAATGTAACGATTTCATAAATGGTTGATTTGATTCATATATTTCGTTAGAGAAGAAACAAAAGTCAGGATTAAAATATAAATAAATAATTTTTTCTAAAATTCAAAATATTCCTACTTCAAACATATCAAACATTGATAATAATGATAATAAATTAATTTTAATTACAAATGAAATATAATGTTTTGTTTCCCCGTGCTTGTTGTTTTGACATTCTTTCATTTCATTTATCAACCAGAAATTAAGTTTCGGAAAGATTTTTCAATTCATTACAAAAGACTTTTCTTACATATTTTCTCCTTTTGTTTTAATGATCTGGACAAAATGTATATCACTAATTATATTTTCCTTGATTTTTTTTCTGCAGACTAAATGACAGTTCAATAATTTTAGAAATTACAGAAATCCATTACAGAATTTCTTAAGAATAATTACTGATATGAAAAGAGAAAATGTAAAAAGAATTTGTATTATTTGGAGATTTTCGTCATAATTATTCACTCTCATTCTATTCGGACGACAAAGATATGAAAATAATTACCTTCATTTTACTGATAATGATTTTTAACTCAAATGACAATATGAACAATGGGGGAAAGAAAAGATCTCGTTCTGTTTCGATAATTAAAATAAAATCTAAATATTACGTTTTTTTCACAAGATCTTTAAAAATAATAAATAACGTTTTATAAAAGTAATAATATAATATATCGGAGTTTTAGTTTGCACAATTAAGGTTTTTAAAATTCCAATCTTTATCAAAACAAATAATAAATTTATTTATTTATATAATAAAGTCTATTTTAATGTTTGTTTAAATTATCATTTTAATAAGAAGCCTAAAATGAATCGATCTAATATACATTTTAAACACGTGATACATATTTGATATTGAGAAATTATTGGATTAAGTTATTGGTTACGTGCAAATGAAATATGCGAAAATGTGAGACTTTTTATCCACTGAAAGTGCAACTTCTGGCGTTAGTTACTGTCAAATTATCAGTACTGTGGATATTATTCAAACTCATCATTCAAAAATGACCGTAATATTTAATACATGAAATATTGCTTGACAGTTTTAAATGTAATATCTCTTAATATAATTATTTTTAAAATATTTAATTATGAAATTAATATAATTATTTATTTTAAGTATTCACTTGTACACTTGACAAAAAATTCATTTAACACTTAAAATTTTCAATTCGTTTTTAAAATTTATTATTATAATCAATACATACTTTTTATTATTTTTAACTTTGAACTTAATTTTATTAATATAATATAGGGTTTTTCGATCTATTAAATAATTTTTTGATCAATTAAATATAGTTGTCAATCAATTACATACATTTGTCAATCAATTAAATAATTTTAATTAAAAACCAAAAATAAAAATTTTTATTCATTAATCATTTCTCTGTTTGAACATTTAATAAGATAGGAAAGCATTTTCCTATGAAAAGACCCACAATGTACTTTAGTAATTTGATCGAATTTACTTGAAATTAGGCTTCTTAATTCTTATTCATTTTCTGGTCCAGCACAAATACATGTATTCTTCTAGACCGAAAATACCTTATCAATAATATTTGAAAATGGCCAGTAAGGTGGATTGTTTATTGAGTTGTATCTTACCTGTCATTAAGAATCTTTTCACAATTTGGTTCCTCATCTCAAACATCGAGGCAATTGTGCTTACGGAATAATTTTCCCGTTTTTAGCTACAAATTTCTCCCAGGTATTATTTGATGCCATTGGTTTTCTCTCTCTTGAGTTTTGGAAATATTTCAGGTATAAAAATAAATACATTAAATAAGACTTTTTACAGTTTTTTGGTCATTTACATAATTTATTTTGACAAGATTATTTAATTGGTTCACAAGATTATTTAATTAATGAAAAATTATTTAATTGGTTGACAAAATTATTTAATATGTCTGAAAAGGCAATAAATAAAATGATAATTTTCAAATTTTCTAGGGTATCTGTTTCAGTTATAAAATTAATTTTGAGTAAAATATTCACAAATAATCCATTAAAAATTTTAAATTATCACAAATAATAAAAGAATAATAATAAGTATAATAACTGGTACTACACTGAATTTTTCGATTTTCTCTGTCTAATATTATATATTATTATTATGAATAAATAATAAATAAAAAATTTATAAATATCTGATTATGTATTAATTTCGCATAGAATTTGGAATTATCATAAATTATTGAGATAAAGGGGAGGAAATTTGGCAGAATATGAAATAAGAGCTATATTAAGCAAAAATTCATTTAAACTGACTTAATTTAAACAAAATCCATGTTTATGGCTACTTAAAAATCAATCTTTTCTGATCTAGGAAAATGAAGCAAAGGATTATGTGCAATTATAATCTGCATTAGGTTCGCTCACACTCAACTCATCATAAAATCATTTTGTACTGATCTCAATATTGTAAAAATGAATGTATTTAATATAATTAAAAGTGTTAGGTAAATATTAGAGCTAGTTTCATTGAATGGTTAAATTCTTGGTGAAAGCATGTCGTCTGAGATTAAAGTAAGGAAAGATTCGGTAAATTAATTCCTTGTCAAAAAAGGCTTAAATTAATAAAATAAATTACAGATAATGAAAAATCTTAATTTATATTTATAACTATTGATTTTAAGTAAAAATTATAATAAAAATAATGATTGTTAGTTACTACAACAGTATTCGTATTGTTATGACTCATTAAACCAAATTTTATTATTTTATGAAAATAGCTGAGTATTTGCAAAGTGCTCTCCCTTTATTTAATGTTTAAACAAATTAGTTATATTAGTATTATTTTACTACAATTTTAATTATGCGATTAATTAATTATTGATTTTAAAAATCATTATTGAACTTTTTTCAAATTTATGAGATTAACTTATTATAGCATTTAATTTACGATTATAATTTATTCAAAACTTTAAAATTTGTATAAGTTTTTTTATTTTAATTCTAATATTCACAATAATAATAACTAAATAATAATAATAAAGAGTACAAATAATAATATGAATATCAAAATATAGAATAACAATAATAATAATAATAATAATAATAATAATAATAATAATAATAATAATAATAATAATAATAATAATAATAATAAAATGATAAACGGTTTACTCACAACCCAAAACAATTTTTTTCGAAATCATTAAAAAATAATTTTTCGACAAATTTATTATGTTTAGACATTTCATGTCATAATAAATTAATTTAAAAAGTGAGAATTTCATGTCTTTTAGCTGTATGACTGCACAGGAAAGGAATTTTGAGATTGATATTTGGTATTTAATTTATTTTACTTGAGGGAAATAAATCGATAAAATCTTATAGGAAATTCAACAAAGAGCCAGATTTTGCGAGATCTGTCACTTCTTCTGAACGTAATGCTGGAGCGAGAACAGATTAAGAATGTACTCTGGTCGTGTCTGTAACCATTCCGAATAGAAAATTAACAAAAGGGTCAAGAAATTTAAGAATTGAAGTAGATTGTTGAATAAATACGTGAATGGAAAGTAAAATAATTTAGACAATGATTTAGTACACAATGATTTGAAATGCAAATCCTACGTCATGAGTAGTAGACATTTTGTATCGGCAAAAAGCAAAGAAAATTGTTTAATTCGCTCGAAGTGTGTTGTAAACAAAATCAAGCATTCTGATCATCCAAACATGTTATGGTTCTTTTCTGATGAAAAACTTTTTACTCTGATCAAAAGGTTAATAGTAGGAACGATCGATAGCTGTGTTCCAGTGCTTCTGAAGTCCATAATGTTATGCATAACAAGTTTTCATCATCTTTAATGATATTGGGTGTTGTGGGAAACGAAGGTCATGTTATGCCTCCGTATTTTTTTCCACAGGGACTTAGAATTAATGCATCTCTTTATATTGAGTGTCTGGATACATATGTGAAACCCTGAATTTATAAAGTTGCCCATGTTCCAACAAGACTCAGCTCCCTGCCATGCAGCATTAATAACAAACAAATGGCTATCGCTAGATTTTAACGAACGAATGTCTTAATGAGGATAGATTTTCAGAATCTTTTATGCGAACTCTTTTGCTTTGGTGCCTTGGTCATACTCTTACAACAAACAATGCCTGGTGTGCGTATTGGTATTACTTTTTGCCAGTACATTTTCGATAAGAAAAATCAAATTATTATTTAAATTTAAATGTGATACATAAATGGTATTATTCAAACATATGTAACATACTTTTAACAAAGAATTTGAAATTGATTGAAATTGATTTTATTTAAAAAAACGTTTAAGTTTTGCAATATACACTAGTTACAATTAAATTGAATCCTTAATATTATCCGAAATCACGAAAAACAATGTTACGACCTCGTAATATAATTCTTAAATAGAACCCAATACAGAAAAAGTGAAAAAATAACTATTGGTCTTTTAATTCACTTAGTACAAATTATGCTTATTTTTATTATTTAATGAGGTTACATATCACATACAAGTTAACAATGTGAAAATATTTAACCTTTTATTTAATAAAAAAAGCAATTTTCGATAAAATCGATCAAATATTTTCTGATCACCGTACAACTTTGAACAATAATTTAATAACCTTTTTTCATATGCATTATATTATTGGTCTGTATATGTTGAAATCAAAATGGGTGTAGTATGTCACGAATTGTTAAAAGAGAACCAAACTTTTATTGCTGAAATTTAAAAACAGCAATTAATAAATTTAAACAAGAAATTAGAATAAAAGTTAGTAGAATTTGCAGAGAGGACACATTTTTTCGACCACCTGTTGAAAGAATTGTGAAAGCCATTTTGGATGATCTTATTTTTGGTATTTTTACCTCAATCGTCGTATTCACCTGGTATTGCTTCGATGAAACACAGACCCTGGGAGCAGCATTTCAACAATTATGAAGAAATAGAAAAATGGCTCAATCAATGAATCACTTCAAAAGAGAGAAAATACCTTGATCATTGCACATGTATTAGGTTGTAAAGTTCAAAATCCAACTTATTATAAACTAATTTTTTATTTCTCAACAATAAATAAAAAATTTATAAGTACTATTTATTTAATGTTGGTAACATGTTGTTTTACTGATTAATTTGATCTAATAACAGTTGAATCTCTAAGAAATTACTTGGACAGCAACATTTATACATTTTTCAAAATACTTATGCGATTATTATTTTATTATTATTTTCATCATTATTATTATTTTAATAAGTATTATTATTATTAATCTGTTTGAAAATACAATTAACAAATAACTGATTTAAGCGTAAATTAATTGTTTACAAATTTTTATCTTTCAGTGAAAATTTTTAAAATTGAAGAATATAAAATGTTATTTAAATGAATAATTACATAATTAATGATTAAATTAAACCAATTAAATTTAAAGAATGAAAGATTTGAAATTCCAATTTTTTGATAATTTAATTTAGTAAAAATTCTTTTTGTTATTATAAAAAATTTTTATTATTATTTAAAAATCATAAGAATTATATTCTTGAGTTGTCATTTTTATAATAATAATAATAATAATAATAAAAATAATAATAATAATAATAATAATAATAATAATAATAATAATAATAATAAATAATAATAAGATAATACCAAAGCAATAATAATATATATTTTAGTAAATCCGAATATTCAACCATACTTTTCAAAAATGGACCTCATCTTTATTAAAATTTATTTAATAACTTCACAAAAATATTTCAACATTTATTTTGTTATTTTATATATTATTTTCACATTAAAATTTTAATCACTGAAAATTTATAAAACCATTAGAAACTGTAACTTATAAAATTGTGGATCATCGTTTTTAAATGATCATTTATGACTTCATCATTTTTTATTGATCCATTTTAAATACCCATAATTTTTAATTGACTATATTTAATTGATTTATTTTAAATACTCTACCTAAGTACACTCCCTCTATGATCCTTGATCTTGTGATTAAGCAATATTTCAGCAATATGATCAACTGATTCAGGTCCCCATAAAATAATTGGATGCAATTGGTAATATTCTTTAACTTTACTTCTTAGTTTGTCAACTACTTTTGTAAAGCAGTGTGCTTTATTTCCAAATACTTAAAAATATTTTGTTGCCCAATAGTAAATTACTTTTATTAATTCTGTACCTTCAAAAAAGAAATGTTTACTTATGAACACCCCGAATTTATATTTTACACAATTTCTTATTTTACTATCTCCAATCAACATACTTATTTCTGTATGTTTTCTTCACAATCCTTTACATTTTTAGGCAATGTGTTATCCATCACCAATTTAATAAATCAGATGTGCTTTTAATAATAAAAATCTAATGTTAGTATTTTATGTTATCAAGATTGCTAATTGAACTCCTATTTTTGATTGCATAATTCTAAATTGCTTGTATCAATTGAAAATGCTGGTTCAAAATTGTACTAATTTTTAAAAATTTATATTATTAACATTTGATAAGCGTTAATTTAAGTAGGAGGTTCTTATTTAAAACTAATTGTTTGAACCACTCCTTATAATAAACATTTTATAACATGATGATAATATATTATATAATTTATTAATGTTATTAATAAAATAGTTCTCAATTAACTATTCTCACTAATCTCATTTTTAGCAATACTGTCGTATTGATACATAAATAACGAATTTTATTATCGGCTTCCAAAACATTAAAGGTAAATATATGCTTTAGTTCGATTAGGTCCAGGAACACAATTAATTAACTTTACCAAAAAATAACCCCGGAAATCTATGGCAACAAATGTTAAAATGTTACAAACTCTATAAAAATAGTGATGAATTGTAACAGACAGATTCAAGGGACTGTATTCTTTTTCCTATGATAGGAAATGAAGAAATAAATCATATATAAAATATAGATCATTTATAATATTGGGCCCTGAGAATCAAAGTGTTGCGTTGTATAGGAAGATCAGGCTTATTTTAACAGTAATTATCACCTGTCAGCTTCAGGAAAACGAACTTTATCAATCCATTAATACTAACAGTAATATATCAACATAATTCTTAAATATTTTTAATTATTTCAGATCTATATCCAAATCTCGAATATATAAAATAATAATAATTATTATTATTATTACTATTATTATTACTATTATTATTACTATTATTATTACTATTATTATTACTATTATTATTAC
>JBBMKC010232349.1:0-11433 GCA_037834085.1 Bipalium vagum | reverse complement strand
TAAAAATTTATTCACCGTCTAATAGAGGATTAAAAATGCTTCAAAATTATATAGATATCAATAATTTCAAATATTTCCATCAATTGAAAAAAATACTTTGAAATACTTAAACAAAAAAACGAAAAAACTTATGGTTCACCCTAATAATTATCTGTTATATTATAACAAATCACTTTTAAGTTAAGTAAATAGTTGATTAGTTAGCCAAACGTTATTTTAAAATCTTACAAATATTTTCATGCATAATACAATAATCAAAATAATTTATTTCAATTTAAATTAGTTAAGATTTATTATATTTTCAAGGTGCGGCAATAATTAGTTGGAACACTGTATAACAGAATTCAAACTATTAAAGTCAGAAGAGTATTGTATAACAATTAATGATAACCCAATTTCTTCAAACTGTGTAATGAAAATATTTAAAGGTTGTATTGTTTCTGTTCCAGAAATTTCAATTGCTGAATTGTTATGATTTGAAAAAAATCTAATAAAGAAGGTTATTATGAATCAAAACCAGTTAAAATTTCAAAGATAAATAAAATCATGATTGATTGTAATATTGTTGAAGGAGGATTTTATAATGGTAGAAGAACAAATATTATTTTTGATTTTCCTTCGAATACTGTTCCAAGAGGATATAGAATCATTGAAAGACCAAAATTCCCAATTTAAGTTTTAAAAGAAATATATTTAATGTCCACCAAAGTTGGGGTTGCGAAGCAATGAATTGAGTTTATAATAATTAAATATATAAATTTAACGGGGCCTTTTGTGTACTTGAAATAATTTTATTTTTTTTTAATCCAGAGGCCTACTAAAAACCCTTGCCTTGCTTAAATATAAAAAGATTTTATTTTTTAAAATCCAGGGTTACATTTATAAAAATATTGTTAAAAATGGATTTTTATTGTGATGAGTTTTTAAATAAAAGTTCTGTAAAATTAAAAAATCATTCTAATTTACCAAAAACTTTTATAATGTTAATTATTGGTTCTCTTGGATCTTTAAAAACAAAGGGATAATGTTTTTTTGATTAAAGCGACTTGATAAGATTGACCGGTCAAAAAAGAAACTTGAGACGAATCACAAAAAAATAACAAAAACAAATAATTTTTTATTTACAAATTTATTTTTTTTTAATGTTTCACAGTTTCTTGATTGAATATTTTGGCGCCACATTCATTCATTTAGATATAATTCAAAGAGATCACTATATACGCACTTCGTTGACAAGATCTTAATCTTCAGTTTCCCAAAAATCGATTCAGATCTTTGCGCGTAAGCACCAGTCTCCATATCAACAAAATTTATTTTATGGTTGACAGTTCGATAAACATAATTTTGAAGAAAAAAATCTCATATTTTTTTTCATTTCTGCATAGAAATTTAGAAAGACAGATTTTGAAATGCCCGTGTCTTCAGTAACTGACTTTGTGATCTTCTCAGGGCCCATAAATGTGATACCTTTCTTCAACCCTAACTTTCTATCTCCTTCGCTTCCTCAATTAAATAATGTCGACCCATATTATTTGAATCTAAGATCGAGGCCTAACGGGATCTTTCCCCAAAAACCAGTTTAAAATAAGCTATGCCTTTGCAGCTGAAATTGGTGGTCCCCCACTCAGGAGGGACAACAGTTTTAAACAGAAACAATCTAATTTACTTTAAATAATCAAGATTTGAGTAATACGGGTCAATCTTCACTAAAGAAAATTAATAAAATGATAATATTAAGAATAATAAATATAGAAATAAGAATAAGAGTAAAGAAATCTTCGAATTGATCAGCTGAAATATTTTGCATTTTAGTACTATAATCGAACGAATATTTATTTTTTTAAAATAAAAATAAAATTTTTCTAAATATTTTTTTTCATTTTTATTTGAATTGAGTTTTCAACCATTCTTTATGTTTTTTTAAAAATATCAGATAATTTCAATTTCAATTCTTCTATAATTATTTTATTTAAAGATTCATTACCAAAAAAATATTCCCAAAAATATTTTCCAGTAATTGTATAAACTCTATTTCTATCACATGAATATTTAGATTATAATCATTAACTCAACCGAATATAACGGTATAATCTGGATTTAAAATTTTAAATTTGTGTAACTTTTTATTAATATTAATTTTTGCATCATTTGCATGAGAAGTGAATGTATATTTTAATTCTAAACAAAAATTATTTTTATGATCAATGAAATCAATTCCTTTTTTCTGTTTTATAAAACCACATTCAGATAATATCTCTTCATAGATAATACCCATTCTTGTTGAATGCATTTTTTAAAGAAAAAATATAATGATAATATAAAGGAAAAACTTCATTAATTTCATATTTAACATTTAAATTCCAATTAAATTTTGGTGTTATATTTTTATTTATAATTTCTCTTATCTTTTCTTTACTGATTAATTGATTATATTTTTAATAATTGTGTTTTCTTGATTCATTATTTTTTAAAAATAAAATTAATTATTTTTTCTATTTATATTTTTTATTTATATTTTCATTAGTATTTTTTCTAGTACTTTTAAAAACTAATTAAATCTAGAGTAATTAAACTTAGATATTTTTGATAATTAATTTCATGTTCTTTTGAATAAGAGCAATGTTTAGAAAATCCTCCTTTATTTTGAAACTCTTTTTTACAAAAAACACAGTAAAAAGTTTGTTTTTGATTTTATGTATTTTTTTCATGAATTTGATTTATATGTCGTGTTAAATATCTTTGTTCAGAAAAAGGTTTATTAAAAATAATACAAAGAATTTGTTCCATTTTTTTATAGTAAAAATGATTTTTTCATTTTTTGTAAAAGATGTTTTTTGTTAAAATCGGACAAAATCAGTCAAGACTCGTACCGTACTAACATCCTTCTTCTCATCCTTCTCATCCTTCTTCTTATTGTCTCATCCTTCCTCCTCCCTTTAAAAGGATTCTCCATTTTTGGAGGAGGAGACCTCCTAGTTAGAGGATTATCTTTAATTTGGAGGAGAAAGATTAGTCTCTATTTTTTCATTTGTTAAAAATGTTTTTAGTGATTTTTACTGATTTTAAACAAAAAAAATTTTTTTACATTTTTTAAAGTTAATAAAATGGTGAGAAAATACTCAAAAAGTGAAAAAAAAACCCAAAAAAGAAGGTTTTGAAAAATTGATTTTTTTTTAAAGTGAAAAATTCCCATGCTGACTCCGTTTCCCTATTACTATTATTATTAATATTATTATTATAAATTACCTGATATAGAAATAACATACTATTTTCTGTAGGCCTGGCTCACATATAAAAACTATAAGTAAATAATATATCATTACAATGAAACTGGAAAACTAGATATTCCTCCAATTCCAAAACCTGATTTAATTCCAATAAATAGAATTGATCAAGCCGCAATGAAACATGATGTAAAATATATTTCAAAAGATTTAAAAGATAGACATGTTGCAGATGTTGAAAGGATTCATGAAATGAAGAATATTCAAACTCCAGAGCAATAGTAAAATTAATTATGAAAGGTAAAGTAGCTTTCGGATTAGGTCTTCCAAAACAGCAATTTTAACTGGAGTTTCAAATTGAGGAGTTGAATAATTATTTTATATTCCTGTTGGTACTAGAATTTTTAGAGCAATTTATTAATTTTTTTCAGAAACAATTATTAAAAATATTACAAATAAAAGAAAAAAAATTAAAGAGAAATTTATGAGTCTATAGGAAATTCAAATAATGAACCTTATTTCTTTCAGATGAAAGCAAATGAAGAAAAATTTTTAACTATTGAGGAAATTGAACATGCAAAAATAATTATTAATGAATACAAAGAAAATATGAAAAAAATTAAGGAAAGAAAAATTTTAGAAAATTTTAAAAATGAAACAAAAAAAGAGAAAGAGTTGAAAAAAGAATGTAAAACCGAATATAAAGAGAAGTTGGAAAAATTGTTAATTTTTTTTTAAATGAGTCATTTATTTAATGGAAAACTGTTAACATTAAACAAAATTTTATATTTATAAGAAATATATCTTGAATTAAAAAATACAGAAATAAATTCTCTTCAAGATATTTACAGTTTTTTAGAAATTGAATATTATATTTTGTCATGGGAAGATTAAAAAATATTTTTAAATTCGTTTTGATAATCTTATTTTAAAATTCATTTTAAAACATAAATGAATGTCCTCCGGAAAGGGGTTCAAAACCGAAAACATAAAACATTTTATACTTTCATCTTCTAATAGATTTATAGATTCATCACATGATTTTTTTTCTTATATTGATGTTTCAAGAAATCAAAATTATATCAATATTCATTAAAATCGACACCATAGCTTCCAAGAGCTTCGCTAGCATTTTCTTGAGAATTAAAATTAATTTCTTCAGAATCAATATTATTATTTTTTTATTTATAAATCCATGAAAAATCCATCAAAGTCCATGGAAAATTATTTTTATAGATTAGATTATTTTTATCATATGAAAATGATTCCGGCACGTGGCCTAATATATTATTTTTTTCTGTTTTCCTGGGGGCTTGATAAATTCTCTTTTAACGCTTCAGGGACTATATCAAGATCGTCCTGATAAGGCCACTGTTTTTTTCCTTTGACCCTGCTCTCTCTTCTAATGAATCTGTTCTGCTCATCACTATTCTCATGGCACATTATAAAGTTAATAATTGGCTGTGAATTAAATTAAATTAGTGACGAAAAAGGATACATATCCGATAAGAGTAAAAAGATGGCATTTGAAAAAATCAAAGTATCTTTGATAGTCACCATAAGAGATGAGCGGGAACATGCAATGGTTTATCTAGATAACATAATATTCTTTAATAATAAAAACGAGCATATAACAGATATAGCTACGGTGCTGCAAATACTAAAGGTAGTAGTTTACAAGTAAAACCTTGAAAGCGTGAATGTCAAAAAAAGTAAAGTCAAATATGTGGACCATGTTGAAAATAGCCCCGACTAATCTCGAACACACCGCATGGTCATTCTATTAACTTTGTGATCCTAACACAAAAATGGTTCAATCAATTTAGATTTACATATTTTATTTCGTTTTAGTTCCGCCATAATTAACAAAAAGCCAAATCAGTTCTCTAAGCGCCCCTCGTGACGACAGCGACATTAATGTTGTCATTTGGTAAAAATATTTTTGTTCATTGTTGGACAAAGTTCACATCTCAATTTAAAACAGTCTCGCTCAGTGTATTGTGATTCATCGACCAATCATTGGCCAGCCAGATGAACAAATCCGCTTCATTTGAATATAAATTGCAACACGAACAGTTATTTTCATTTCTTCTTTTTCCAAGTCTGGATGATATGATGGACTAATTGGTCTAATTAATATCAGGTTATTTGGCTTTTTTTCCTCATCTGTCATTCAATACTAACGGAATATTTTGAAAACTAATCGGAGTACTGTTGAAAATTAATCTTCGAATTTGGTTGGTTGAAATTTTAGTCTTTTTTTGGAAATGTTAATAAAACGTTTTATCAGTCTATTTCATCGTCAATTAATGATTTTTGTATGACCTAATTTTATACTTTTTCAGGAATGTTGTCGTTAGAAAAAATTGAAGATTTTTTATCATGCCCGATCCATTTAGGATTATTAAACGATGCAAGGGAATTACCATGCGGACATTTTTGCTGCTTGGAGTGTTTCGAGAGATTCTTGGAAAGTTGTACAGCTAATCAGTTAAATTGTCCAATGTGCCGAAGACCGTGGTTTGTTCCAATGAATGGTGCCCGTGGTTTGCCAGAGTCACGCGTAGTTAATAACCTAATATGCTTAATAAAAGAAGAGAAACTGCCAACGGTATCATTTGTTCCATCACGAAAATGTGGAAATTTCGGTCTCAAACAGAGCCCAGTGTATGAAAAAATATATATTATCAAAAGTTTGGCGGAGGACATTGGCAGGAAAAATTCAGCTGGTTATTCTATTCACAATGCTCTTTTGATAACAGAATTAAATAAAATCCTGCAAAAACTCCAAGAACCTTCCGATACAGACTTGCGTGATAATTTCAATAGTCAAAGTTCCTTGGAACTGAAAATGGAAACTGAAACAACTCAAAAACAAATATCACAGAAGTGCAAGTATCAGATCAATCCGGAAAATCTTCCCTTTGAAATTCTCAAGGAATTTGTATATTCATCTTGTAAGAACTGCGTTGACTTGCATGACACCACGTCTCAATCTCGTAAATTGGTATTTGTAAATTTGACCCAAAATGTCGTTATTTACCATTACAACTCGGAAACGAGAACGAGCTTTGTTCCAAAGTACGGAAATAACAATTTGAAGATCGTGTATCTTCGATTATCTGAAAGCTTTATTTTCGTCAGCGCCCTGATTTATCCGACAGATGGATCACCAAATATCGGAGTTCTGCTCAAATACGACTTGGACGGAAATTTGCTTAACAAATCAGCCGAATTTGAGAACAAGAATAAGGAATTTTTACCCGTTTTCGGCTTTGATATTGATATGGACGGTAACATATATCTGGCTCATCCTGACATTGGTGCTATCACTGCTATGACTTCGGACTTCAAAGAAAATGATGAAAGATATATATTCACGGAGTTACGTCCGAATTTTGTTTGTTTCAGCCAGTCCACTAAAGAACTTTGGTTATCGTGTCCCGATCAAAAAGCAATTGTGGTTCTTGACAGTGTTACCGGGAAATATTTCAAATTTCAAACGTCTGAACTGTCAAATACATTACCATCACATATAATATCAACCAAAGACAACAAGGTTTACTTTCTCGATTCCAAATCATCTGGCGTTTTTATGATCAAGAAATACAATGACTATGTGTCTGTTCATCCATTATCCTTGAAGACGTCTTTAACGCCAGCCAGATTCATTGCAATCCGTGGATTTTGTAATTCATTCTTTTTATTATTGATTTCCGATAAATTTGTCTGTGTCGGTACACCTTTGATAAATCATGAACAGATTTCCAGGCAAAGTTGTTCAATACTTTAGACTATGAGAATCAAATGACTTTTTAAAGCATCAATTGATTGATTGATACTTAACGAATTGATTTCCATTCATTTAAAAACACTATGATATTTGATTATATTATTTTATCAATAGTGTTTGGTCAATATTTCTGTAGTGTAATTGAAAAATACATATATTGATTTAAAGGAAATATCAAGATTTAATGAATAATTTTATTGATGATTTAATTCATGTTGAAATAAAAGTAAAAAAATACGTTTTTCTTGAGTAGTCTTAAAAAACTGAATTTCATCATATATTCAGATACTACGAAATCTATTATGAATCTATTATAGAGAGTAGAATATCACAAAAAGTTTCTAAAAATGTGAATCACTTTCATGCACTTTTTATAAAATTATTCCGACATTGTCCAACCAATCCCTTCCTTTAAGAGAAATAATTCTAAGAAAAACACTACAACAAATATGAAAATATATTTATATTAACTAAATTCATTAATCGTTTCTATTGGTTAACTTAATGATTTTAAACAAGCTGCTCCAATTATTAAGCGGAACGTAGAATTTAGGTATATACATGACAACATAAGATTTGTTATGAAAATATGTCAACCGACAAACAGTAACCCAATAAGTTTATTGAGAAACTTCCTCAAGTAAAAATATTAACCAAATAAATCCTGTGCAATTTTTTCAAAATTAATATTGCGTAATTTATTGTTTATATTTTTTTGTTAATAAAACGTCTACGAAAACTGATGTAATGTTGTTGTTATTGACGATAAAAGGAAGGCAGCACTTCTACGTATTTGTGATATTTTACCTGCTTCTTCTTCGACTACATTTGTCGGATCTTTTAGCTTCTGTGGGTTTCTTGAATAAACCTTTATCTAAATATATTCCCAAATAAAAAATCGATTGGAGAAAGATCTATTGATCTCGCAACCCAATTAAATGAATGAGCTGGAGATTGATCATTTTGAAAAAAAAATTTTGATCTTGTTTTTCCGACACAATTCTCTATGTTCATCATTTCAACTTTCTCAAATGTTGTTTCATTGATGTTGCTGAATTCATCAGAGAAATACGATTTCGACTCGTTCTTTAATTGAGAGCATGTGAAAATGTTTTGCTTTATTTTAGAATCTGAAACTTATTTATTCCTCAGTCCGTACTATTCTTCTTTAAAAATAGTGTATTTTAATTGGCCAATATCAATTTTATGTTACAAATCATTGTCTTTTGATAATAAAAATATATAGAATAATCATTATTAATTATTTTTAATTTCACATTGTAAATAACATCAAAACACAAAAAAATCTATTAGCACATGTAAAAAAACAAAAAAATCAAAGGCAAACCCATTTATTCTAGGAATAACAATGGCACAAATTATATTGAAAATACGTGAAAAGTCATAAGTAAATCCAAAGTCCATAGTGATATTAATAAAAATTTTGTGATCATTCCAAATATTTCTTAGTTTTTTCAATGTTCAAAATCAGCGATTGAAGACAAGTACCAGTCTCAAAATCCATCGAATTTTCCGGTAACCATTCAAGAATCTGATCCATCAAAATATTAGTTTGATTCAACGTCGCCTCCTTGGTGTCCGTTTCTACGAGACTCTGAAGCCATCGACCCAACGATTGAGTTACGTATTTCGAATATTCGCGGCTATTTCTTGATCCAGGAGTCAAGTATTCTTTTTTTATTCTCAACCCAACGATTCTAAGAAGATTGGAAGCCAAGAGAGTTTTGTTTTCCACTTTATCCAAATACTGAGAAAAATCAAATATACTTTAAATAATAACATTAAAATTTATTATTGGAAAAGTTTCTAAACAATAATTAAAATAAGAGGTAAAAGCGGAGAAACAAAAGGGGAAAACCGAAATTTTATGTTTATTATTGTAAAATAAAATCTAAGTTACTATTAATATTTACACAAAAAATATCTAGGAACCACCTAGAAACGTGTGTAAAATATAGAAATGTCGAAATTTTTCTTGACAATATTCAATTATAAAAACCAATAATTATACATATACAAGTATAACATATTTCAATTAAATCAATCAAAAATAATCGATACTTAAAATCGATAAAAATTGAAAAACTAAATATTTTGTTTCCTGTTACTTAAGAATCAATAAAAATATAAGAGATTGATTAGAAATTTAATTTTATTATACATATCAAATATATCAAATCTGGAAAACAGAGAAATTATCGTTACAAATATTTTTAAAAACAAAATCAAATATTGAGAAGTTAAATGATTGTCATGTGCAATTACTATTGTCGATGTGGTAAGTTAGAAATGCGTGTTTTAATGAAATCCTTTAAAATAGTTTATTAACATTATCTTTCATTCCAATTATTCTTAGTTGGTAAATAAACTTATAAAAATAAATGGCTAAAAATAAAAATTCGCACACATAAATACTATCCAAAGGGTTACTACAAGGTTTTTTATAGTTTTCTTTTTTATAAATGAAACTTTTACAGAGTAATTGGAACTTAAAAATAAGTGCAACTTCTTATTGTTGCAGAGCCATTGAAAGTAAATCTGTGTTGACCAATATTTTTATTTTTAATTCATCATTTCAATCACCGAGGGACTTTAACGAAATGTATCATTTTTCAGATTCTCATCTCCACTCCGCTAAGTGTTTGGAGAACCAGTTTCTCACAGTGCGCACTTTTCAAGTACACATACCGAACACTTAATTGCTTTTACAATTGGTCTCCTAAACATTACTACCCAATTTTAAGTCGTACTGCGCAAATTTGCTTTTACAATTAATATTAATTAGTTACAATAGTAAATTAATAAAATCAATAGTAATTCAGAAAAATGTATTATACTGGTCGATATTAAAGTTAATGAATTTTCATCATAATTAACTAAACTTCCTTTTGTCGATAATTTATAAAAATCGAATTACTATACAATTTTCTTGTAAAAATCAATAATATATGACAATTTAATGTTAATCGAGAAAAACCACACCATTGCAGCCTGAAAATCAAGACCACATTTGTAATAATTGATAATCCACGACTGCTTGATTTCCTCTGAATCCATTTGCCAATCCTGGATTAAGATTTTGATGATTCGATTAACATTTTGGATCAGAGAATTGTCGGTCGATTGGTCATCACTGAAGAGCGCGGTACATGTGGAAATGATCCGTTCCATGAAACGCATTCGGTGTGATTTGGACTGAGCCACGTCGCTATCAATCAGATGACGGGGAACGGGTTTCGAGAGCGAATCCAAAAAAAATTTTCTTGTCTGAAAAATTTGTTTAAAAATCAATAACAGGTTCGCCAATGGTACACCAGTATGTTACTTCACTGCTGAACAGTATTTTGCAATTGAATCCTCTCAGATTGACAATGCTGACGAGCTGCAGCGCATACAGGAGCTGAATGTGCAACTTGACTGAGTCTTCTGTCACTGGGTCTTTGGTCACGGCCAATTCGATGAGTGACGATCGAAACTTCTCTCCATCCCACACTATTTCTGAACTGAAAGTTGGCATTACGTCTAAATTTTCCAAGGACTAAAAAAATAAGGAGCTTAAAAAATCAAAATTGATTTATTTAAATAATATCGATTATAAATTATTTTCCTACAATAGTATTTAAAAATTTTAAAAAAACAATAAAATTTCAATTAAAAAAATGATTAAAAATAAAATTTAAGAAATTAATATTAAAAATCAATAAAATCGTTATTTAAGTCAATAAGATCGATTTTTAAAAATATTAAAAATCAATGGAAAATATTAAAATAAAACTCATTAAACAATATAATTCCATTTAGTCATTAAATTTTCAAATCAGAAATTTAATGGAAATCACTGTTTTTATTAGAATTATTATAAACAAATAAGATCAAAACTTACATTGAGAAGACACGTTAAGAACCGGATTGTGTACGTGACGATCATGACAATAACGGGAGCCTTGAAAAAGAGAATTAAGCATAAATCGATATTATGGACCAAAGGCACCGTACGCTATATTTTGATTCTTCGTTTTGGTCTGATGAAAATAACAATTCCAAATTCGATTTTAGATGCATATCCCAAATCATGCCTCCAACCCCTTGGATAACCAACCCACCGCCTGGACCAACATTTTCCAAAAACTCACAGGCACAAAGTAAATATTCCACTTTCTAATGAGTAAAATCATAGATAGACAAAAATTGTCATTATTTACTTGAATATTTTTCGACCAAAGTCTCGAATACTCCCAAGACACATTGATGAGTACGGAATCGTATTCGAGAGAATGAGGTAATTGTTTGTACAGAATACCGAAGACTTCTGCAATAATGATTTATTTTATTATTATTATTATTATTATTATTATTATTATTATTATTATTATTATTATTATTATTATTATTATT
>JBBMKC010232338.1:0-11433 GCA_037834085.1 Bipalium vagum | reverse complement strand
CGTGGCATTGAACAATTGACTCAAAGGTGGCTCCAAGTAACTGAAAATGATGGATTGTACTTTGAGGAATGATTGTGTTTTTTTTGTTATTCTTGTAATTGAATATATTGAATAAAAACGCTAATGACTTTTGACTCAACCTGGTAATAGTAAGATTGGTTTGGTTTATTTATTTAGTACATTTTTATTTTTATTGTTGATTTATTGAAAGCATCTGTTTGTTGATAGGGATATTATCATATATTTTATTGATAAGTCTGTGCTGCGAGGATTGAAATAATCGTTCTACAGTTTTCGGAACTTATATTGGAAATTGATGAGAATTATTGTTATATTGTGGTCCTCCATTTTTATTTGATTAAATTTGTTCGTCGGCCAATCCTTTAGATATTATGTTGATTGCATTATATGCGGTTGCTGCAGCTGTACCCGTATTTTCTGAAATTACCTTTACCGGTATATTTTTATCCAAATCTCGGCGGATTGTTCTTATTATATTTTTATTAATGGAGGTTCGCTTCTTTCGACACAAATTATCTTTTTTTATTTATTTCATCTTCCATCTTATTTGATTTTTACAAATTTTTTTGATAATTTAAATCCTTGGATACTTTGAATTATCGGTGTACATAGTTACCAAAGTTTGTTTAAATATTATTAACAAATGTTAAATTAAATAGAAATACATAGTAGACTTATATTTAATTATAAATGTGAAAAAATATATGTAAAACAGTGTAGAATGAATATTCAATGAATGAAAAATTGTCGAAAAAGCAAATCAATCAAGTCATTGACTTGTGGAACAATTTTTATTAGGGATAAAATAATTTACATGAATTTTTAAAATATAATATTTAAACAAATCGTAAAAAGATGTACAGTATATTGATTTTCGGTTGAAGCTCGATACCAATGGTGGTCTTTTGTCAAGGTTAATTTAATATTTCTTATGTTATACAAGGATTTTTTAGAATCAAAACTTACAGATTGAGTTTTTTAATTAACAAAGAGTTTTATTGGAGCGCCGCTTCTTTAATAGCGATTTCGTTAAATTTAATCAACATACTATATAGCTAGAAAATGAAAACTAAAAACTAATATCACATTGAGATTAAATTAATCATTTAAAACAAAATGCTTCAGCTATATCGAATAAAATCCTGAATTTCTATTGAATTAAAAAAAAAAAATTGATTAAAAAAATAAATAAACGAAAAAATAAAGTGAAGAATAAATATTATACTGAATAAATTAAGAATTTTCCTTTTTAAGTTTTATATTTTTAATTGTTTTGAAAGAATTTAAATAGACAAAAAAATCAAAAACGAACGTTGTAATTTTATTAATATTATTTCTAGTACGAAAATCTGTGGACCATCAAATTGTTCTTTCAAAACCGATAAATGGTTTGCAGAATCTGTTTCTCCATTAACCTTAGTTTTTCTATTTTAAAAAATATAATAAATATTTTATTACTTCTTTTCAACGATCATATTATTCCTTTTAGTATTATAAAAACCTTCAATTTCCTTTCTCATTTCAAGTGAGGAACAAAACTGGATAATGTTTTTCTCGTTTTTCGTTTCATGATAAACATTTTCTCCTAAAAGGATTATAACTTTGATTGCATTGAGAAATGCAGAGTGTTGGTTTGTCTGAAGAAAGATTTTTAAAAATGTCATGAAATGTCGAAAAAATAAATACATCTTCTTTGTTTGATATTTTCACAAACAGCTGCATCAAAGCAGTATGACCTTCACAGTCTTCATTGTCCAAATGATCAGTTTCAAAAATTAAATCTTGTACAAATTCCATCCATTCAATCTCAATGGCAACTTGCAAGGGTGTCTGAAGTTTCTTATTTTTCAAATTGATATACTTTTTCTTATTGGTCTTTGATTTCATTATTTTATGGCAAAAATTGAATTTTCTTTCTTTCATCAATCGGGTTAAAAGTGTTTCCTGGTTTTCAAAGCATTTTGGGCTTATGATTTCGATATTCAGTAGACATTCGAAAGAGTCCTCATCATCAAATTTTACCAAATCATATAGCCACCGCTCAACCATAGATGGCTGAGCGTCATCATTAGAATAGACAACTAAGGAATTTAATAATTGTTTGTGGTCATTTTGCAGAGATGTTCTTTCAAAGGTAGTATTACTGGATAATTTCAGACAATGATTGGACAGTAAATCCAATAAACCTTTACAAAAAAGAAGAAAGTTCTTATCAAAACCAATTCTAAAGAGGTTTTCATCGATCTCCACACACTGATTCTGGTCTTTTGGGGTGAGAGCAAGTAATAATCTAAAATTATGCGCACAAAGATTATAGGAATTTCTATTTTAGAATCATATTTATAATATTAACATATTATAGTATCTTATGTATTATAGGGCTGTTGCATTAGTGTTTTCCGATAAATTTGTTAGGTTATTAAAATATAATAACTTAGTTTTATAATTCCGCTTTGTTTTAATATTTTAGTTTTAAAATCGGTCTCCATTTTATCTGTAAAATCATATTTTTATAATCGATGTAAAAAATAATATAATTTATATATTTCGTTATTTTAGATATGGAGTTTGATAGGATAGATTTAAAAAATTTATATAATTTTTAAAGATGGATGAAATAAGAACTCCAGATATTACTGAAAAGATAAATTCTTAGGAGATGGAACCATTTCAACAAGAAATGTCCAAAATGTTATAGCAAAGTTTAGATTGGGGGATTTCAACATCAAGGATAAAGAGCGGTGTCCTTTGAAGAGCGATAACTTTGAAAAAAAAAGATCAATGATTTCCTGCAGATTGACAAATATGCAACATCGTTGATAATGACAGAGATATTTAATGTAAATCATGCTACAATAATTATGTATTTACTTAAAATGGGGAAGAAATATCTTGTAAAAGAATGGCTATCACATCTTCTTACGGAAGAAAACAAACAAAATAGAGCAAGGATTCGTATGAATTGCTGGTCAGGTGCAATGGGAATGATTTACTTTCACAAATTATTACTGTAGATGAAATCTGGGATAATGAGGATAAATCATACCATAATATATCATGGTATGGTTTTGATGATCATCATCAAAGTTCCTCCATTTAAAAATCGCTGACTCACAGAAAACAACTCACGACAATATTTTGGGACTGCAAGGGAATCTTGATATACGACGCACTGTCTCTCAATACAAACATAAATTTAGAAATTTAATGTCCTCAGTTGGATAAACTAGTTGAGTCTCTTCGACAAAATAAGTGACAAATTTTAGGAAGATTTGAAATTTTTCTTTTTATAGCTCGTCTGGATCGATTTCTATTTGCTTTAAAGCCAAATCTACAAAGTTTCTGCTCAATAAATGATAATGCATCTTCAGTTCTTGGGCCAACTGAATTTACATGTCTTGCAATGTAAATCATTATGAATAATATTTTAGGTGGAAAATGGGATAAACAAAATTCTTGAGAGCGGCATGCTATTACATTTTTTGATTTTACATCACACATTGGTTCAAGGAATCAATGTTTTCAGAAATTCACTAAGGTTTTGAATGGCTATGATTCTTAGTATCACAAAACTGCCGCTTACCTCGAATTTATGAAATATATTACGTGTGGTTAGCTTGGCAGATTCTGCATAAAAATCAAAATTATATTTTTTATATAACAAATAAATCCTCTTTCGAGGAATAAATGCATCGTGCACCATTTTCTTCATTTTGTTCTTTGTATTAGTTGGTTGTTTTTTGATAATTGTTTGGCCGATTCTGCAAAAAAATTTCCGTAATACTCTAAATGTCGATATTATTCTGCCATTAGTATTATAGTACACATTTGTAATTTCCCTATATCCTGGAAAGGTTTAATTATTCATTATAATTTACCTGATATTAAAAATTGCTAATTCCAAATAAGCACAATAGATACAGTTAAACAAAGATGTATAATCATTGTTTAACGATTCCCTTCACATATATAGAATAATATAGAATTCTCGTGGTTTGAAAGTCATGATTTGTTTGGTAGAAAATAGATTTGAAACCAATAGGTGTTATTATAATAATAAAAAAATCGATTATAGACTAAAAAATTTTCCAATGAAAAAAGAGAATTTAAAAATAAAAATAAAAAGGACAAACTTTTCACTGTCATATTTTGACGCTATCTGGAAGATGTGCATATTGTCTTTAAAACGTTTGTTAATGTCGTAGCCGTGTTGAACAAATAATTTGATTGTTTCGATGATTTTATCTTCATTCTAAAATAAAAATTTATATTATTAAAAATATATAAATGTTACATCATTGAATGTTTGTTGATCCAAATCGAACAGCAATTCCGATAGAGAAGTATTCCCTTGATTATTGACCCAGTTAACATTTCCACCGCATTGTATGAGACCCTTGCAAAGCTCTGTATTCAAAAGTTTTACAGATAAATGTAGCAGAGAATTCCCCTCGCTGTCAGAGCTATTTGCTTTACTTATATCCAAGGCGTTAAGAAAACAAGGATAAATTGTTTTATTCTTTTTCATGCATAAAGTTAAAGAATTTTCCTGTTTCGATATTTGAAATGAGTTCTGTATAATAACGTCGTCTATAAGAATTTGATATTAATAGTAATAATATTATTAATATATTAATAATGAATTTGAAGAAAAACCATAAAGAAAATAAAAATTGGTATTGTTAAATTTTATAATTTTTAAAATTTTAGTAATGGTTCGTGTGACTTTTTAAATGAAATTTGAAAAATATATAATGAAATACCTTTCTTTTCAGGACAAGTCTGAAGAAACTGGAATATTAAATATAATTAATAATTTATTTAAAACAAGGGTAAAATGGTATATAAAATGAACTTTATTATTGAAAAATAATAATAATAATAATAATAATAATAATAATAATAATAATAATAATAATAATAATAATAATAGAAGAAAAAAAAAAAGAATAATATAATTTTAATTAAATCAAATAAAAAATAAAAATCCAACCTCCATATATCGAACAGAATCTGCTCCTCTTTTCAATAATTGATCACATAGTTCTTCACATCCTTGCATTACAGCACAATGTAAAGCTGTCATTCCCATCTGAAACGAGAAAGTCACAAGAGCTCAAAAAAAGATCAGCTCACAAATCCTTCTTCATCAATATTTTGTGTACGACCAATCAAATATTTACAATGCTCAATCATTCCATTTGAAATGGCTTCGTGTAATGGGCTTTGAAAATACTTTGTTAAAGAGAAATAACAGTCAATTTAAATGAAGTTTTATTATGTTACTTTATTTTGAGTATTTATATTAAGATTTAATCCTTCCAACACTGGCAAACATTTTTCATGACACAATACAATAGCCAGAGCCAGTGCAGTTCCCAAAATCTGAAGTTAATATCGATCAATTAGATTAAAAAACAAAATTAAATTATTGCTTCATGATTGTAGTTGGGATCCACGAGATTTTTATTCAAAATGTATGCAATCATATCAGGATCATTGTCGCATACTGCTGTATGTAGAATTGATAAATTTGCCTTCAATCAATAAATTGAGAATAGCAATCAATGAAGAAAATAAAAAATTGAAATACTTTTCGTCTACATTGAAGCAAAAATTCTCTACTCGATATGGAGTTATAAATTTGACGATTACCTTTCTTTAGTGCGATCTCCTTCGCTTTTTCCCATGTCTGAATGACAGAAGTAAAAGTCACTTAGTGAGGACGATTCATTCTCACTTCATTATCAAATATACTTTTTTTCAAAATCTCGTGTACAAAGACACAACTGCCATATTCTGCTGCCATTTCCAAAAATGAGAGTGGGACCTAGAGAGAAATCATTAGGAAAAATGTACCAAGTAATTTATACAAGTTGAGGTTTAGCATTCACTGTATTGGCGCAACAAAGTGATTGAAATCCCTCTTGGTGATGATCTCTTATGCATTTGTAAAGTAGAGCCTGAGAAGATCTCATTAAAAATGATGTATAAAACAACTACCTCGTTCCACAATTGATCATTTCTCGATTTTTGATCATTTCCAATGGAATTTTTTATGTAACGAATTTCCTGGAATCATATTAGAAAATTAAATAAGCTTATGAAGAGTTACACAAGCATCGATCGGTCTGTCCAGGAAATGTTTTATGATTTTCTTTGCCTTTCTGTCGAAGGCTATTTCCAGCCAATTCAGTCCCGTCTATAAATGTTGATTATTGATATTGCTCAAATCATTTTTACAAGGATGTCAGATTTGTAAAGCTTGGAAAAGAACTTTTCATCATTTACCATTATGGAATGACGGATCTGAAATGGAAATCTCAATGTCCTTCTTGCAGTTTAGAAAGGAAATTTTTATATAACTTCATTTCCTAAATAATCACAAATCCTTTTATTTTAAATCATTAGGAAAATCTATGTGAGGGTAACACAAAAACAATTTGAAAATCAAATAAACATGTAAAAAAAAGGTGAATTTAAAGCAAAAGGGTATGTTTCACTTTAATTGGGACTCTGAGAACATCTTGGATCAACTTTACAATTTCATTATGACCCCTCTCTTTCGCTAAATCTAACGGGGTCCATCCATCCTGTAAAAGTTCAAAAACTGTAATCAGATCAAAATGAAATATGTTAACCGACTTATTTCTGAAATATATTTTGCCACCATTAATAATGTTACAAGAAAAATATTTTTCAATTTTAAATCGGAATATTTCATAAAAAACCAAAAAAAGTAATTTATAACTTAAAATTGCATAATAAAATAATTAATGGATAATAATAAAAATATTAATAATAATGATAATAGTTGAACTTCGTTATCACCTCAGGTCTTTTGTCAAGGTTAATTTATATTTATAAATTTAATACTTGTAATTTTTTTTTAGAATTCAGACTTAGAGTGATCTTTTTTATTTAATGGTTTGTAGGAGCACATCGACCATAATAGCGACCACTTTCGTTAAATTATACAATTACAAAAGTAAAACTAAAATATAACATTAATAAGAATGACTTTTTATGATTTCTTAAATTACTATTTCTTTCAAACAAATTTCAGTTATCTTACAAAAAAGAAATTTCAAGAGAAAACTATAATGACACTGGTCAAAGAATTTTTTATTTTACTGTCATTAGACTTATTCTGATTCATAAGGGTTACCTTTTCCTTTAATCTTTCCAAATTCATAAAAATAAATTACAAATCTAATCTATGATAATTATAATTGTAAGAATGCTAATAATATGAATTTAACATTAATTAATTAAAATTTTAAAATTCTTTATTTAGTTTTTAAAATAAAAAAAAGTAACCAAGTAGTTTTAATATTTTTAAGTTAAAAGTTTAATTTTTAAACTTAATAATTTTGTTAAAAATTATCTGTTAGTTTTTAAATAACAGAAAACAATTTGTTTAAATAATATGTCTATCAAGTGAAAAACCCTTAATAATTTTTTTAAAATTTTGAATAAATTTGTTTTTTCAACATTTATCATTATGGAATGGTGGATTTGAAAAGTAAACTTTGTATATTTTTTTTAGCTTATATTGAAAAAATTCAATCAAAACATATCAAACTTCAATTATAAATCATTCTTTTATTTAATCAATAGGAAGTCTTAACATTATTTCAATGATTTTAAGTTAAAACTTAGTCACTAAAAGTTAAATTGTTTTTCGATTAAAAGGTAATTTCTTTATCCTAAAGCTTAAAGGCGGCACTGAGATTGATAGGCCCAATATATTAAAAATTAAGTAAACTTTGCATATAACAGGATATTTTTTCTTGTTTTCCAAAAATAAATACAGATTTCTAGATTTTTTTTATATAGAAAGTTTCATCAAAATAATCATTGGATACCACTTCCGAAAATTTTAATTTATTTTTAGTATCTATATATTCTGTTCCAAAATGCTTCCACAAGATTGTATATACTTGAGATATTGGATTACCGAAATTTTTATTTATGACTCACTTTCAAATGCTGGAAACCATGACTACTTATGTTATTCGCTGACCACACAGAGAATGTAACGACATGGTTTGACAAAAACAGACATTCGAATAGAAATTTTGATTTATTTATGGAACACATAAATAAGAATATCCTGTTTTAAATATGTAATAAATGGATTTAAGTTAAAATTAGAAAATGTATATTTGAGCTAAGTAAATCATTGAAAATATAAATCATGAGTAACAAACTATTTTTAAAAATAAACTTATTTCTACTCACTTCATCTCGTACATCAATTAAACAATTCTGAACAATCAATAATTTTGCTATTTCAACGTGACCTTTCCAACATACCAAATGAATTGGTCTCTCTTTCTAAACCAATTAAAATTTCTTGTTTCCATTAATCAATAAGTAATCACATATTTGTCTTCGCTCTCAATATTACATTTCTGTTGGATTAGCAGTTTCACCAAGTCCATGTTACCATTTTCACATGCATAATGAATTGGTTTCATTTTCTAATGAAATTAAAGCATTAATTACCAATCAATAATAAGTAATTACATATTTGTCTTCACTTTCAATTTTGCATTTATGGTCAATTAATAATTTCACTATTTCTACACTTCCCTTTTCACAAGCATAATGAATTGGTCTGCTTTTCTTAAATAGTCAATTACATAACCAATTACAATCATAATAATATTATTATTAGAATTATTAATATTTATTTATTATTATTATATTATTTATATACATTTATTATATATATTTATTATATTATTTATTTTTTGTATTGAATTTATTTTTTATTTTTAGAATTATTATTAATGATTTATTATTATTAATATTAATTATTAAAATATTATGAAAATTGATCTCAGATTAAAAATCAATAAAAATATCTATTGTCAAAAAACCATTGTTTTCAAAGAACATTTTGAAATGAATATGTAAACTTACGGAAGTATCGTCGATAATTTTCTCTACAAATTCAACTTCAATAAATTTTTTAACACCATCATAGTCACCCCTTAGCAAACATTCTTCGAAGCATTGAAATTTCCTTAAAAATACCTCAACTTCGGTAGTTCTTTAAAAAGAAAATTACGTTTTTTCCATTGGTGAAAAATTTAGATTTGAATAAATATTAAATTATTTATGAAAAAATAGTATGGGTTAATTAATTATAAATGAAATTAAATTTTAAGTCAACAAAAACAAAATTGATACTCAAGAGTTTTCAGTTATTTTAAAATGGTCACTGTTAACATTTTTCCGTAATAGAGCGTTAAAACAAAAGTAATTAGTGATATTTGACATAGGTTTACGTGTTATATTTATATTAATAATAATATATATTTATAATACTATTAATAATATTTCATATTAAAATAACAATGTTTTATATTTCATTTTTACCAAATATAAAATTTATAATTATAAAGAATGTAATTCAGTGTTATGAAGAAATAATTCTAAAAACAAATTAATACATTTAATATCTTGATATTATAAAGGTCTTACATCAGGAAAGTTAAAAAATATTATTTCAGATAAAATAACCGAAATCATTTAATTTTGAAAGATGAAAAAAAAAGTTTAGTAATAAACAATAGCTTATTTATCCTTTTAAGTTGGTAGCTTATTAGAAAAAAAATAATTTCTTGACAAAAAGATCTTATTAAGGAGTGGTATTAAAAAGTATTAGTTAAATAAAAATCACATAAAAGTTTTAAACCTGATTAAGCTTCTATTAAGCAATGGTAGCTTATAACATTATTAATATTACAGTGAGTATTATATATATAATTATATATATAATTATTCTACAATATAATATATTTTAGAGAATTGGTATTTTGTTTTTAATTTTGTTTTCTTAATTTCTCAAAATAATTCTCATCTTCATTACCAAAAATTTCTTCATATAAGAATGTATAAGCTAATTTTTTCTAATATCTTTAATTTCATCATCAGTATTTTGATCGAATTCTTCAGCAGAATCATTAAATTCATGATAAATAAAATCTTTAGTCGCATTATAAAGTATAAAATTTTTATTAAGCTAATTTCTTATTTCAGATCGTGGAACTGCATTCCATGATTGTGATATTCATTGGCATATTTCTTCATAGGAAACTCGTTTTAAATTACCATTTTTTGTATACAGTTTTTAACCATTTATTTTCCAATATACTTCGGAGGTTTTTTTTTAAAATGAATTGTATTAACTTATCTAACACTTGGAACTATTTTGTTTGTCCAAGGGGGTATTATTGCAATAATAGTTCCATAAGTCTTGGAATTTAATTTTATTTCATCTGTACCGTCACTAGGTGCAGGGTTCATCATTAGAAATTATTTTTTATTGAAGAAAGTATTGTACGTTTCATCCGTTTTTTTAAAATTTACAGATTATACTAAAGAAAAATAATAAAATTCAAGATAAAACAGATATTTAATATATAACTAGTTATTATTTATTCAGTACTTGTACATTTGTTTTCCTGCCTTTTATTTTAATTAATCATATCAATGTCATTTTTTTAACAATAAAATAATATATTAATTCGAAAAATGATTATTTTATTTTGAATAAATTTTATTTTCAAAAACTAATCAAATAAATAAAACAATGATTTAAATTTCTTAGACTTATTAAACACATGTAGAGATAAGAAAAGTAGGACCCATGCTGATGTCGACAATATATTTCATTACGAAAGGGAACTTGTTTGTAAGAATCACGACTGAGCTATAAACAAGTAATCCCCTACATTTACTGTTGGATTAAAAAGTTAACAAAGTTTTCAATATATTTTCATTTGTTCATGGCTTCATAATATATATTAATAAATCATTTGTGTTTATGATTTATTATTTTGAAAATTTTTGACTTCAGATACAAATCAAATATTGCTTCATAATATAAAACTATTTCATTGATTTAAAATACAACTTTAAATTGTTGAAGTAAAATAAATGAATCAATTGTTAGTAATTTGTAGTAAAACAAAACTATGACATACACAAATTCCGGGTAGCTAATGTACAAGTACCAAATACCCATATATTTAAAATACAAAGAGATCTAATTTGTATTTATTTAATTCCTCAAAGATTTTTCAAAGATTATAGTAGTGCAAATTTTCTAAAATTGTTACAAAGCATGAAGATATAAAAACAGCTTAAATAAATAATTTTAGAATATAAACCATCACAAATAGGATTTTATAAAATTATCTTTCAGATGTACATGTAATTCTATTTTAAATATTAAAATCTGAAGATGGATATTGTTTTATTTAGTCAATCTTTGCTTCAATATTTCTTTTTGAAAGTTATCCATAATTCTCACATAATTATTATATACAGTTTGGTCCAACGAATTGTCCACCCCCTGATAAAACAGAAAAAATCCGATAATAACATTTATTAATA
>JBBMKC010232327.1:0-11433 GCA_037834085.1 Bipalium vagum | reverse complement strand
TGTGCAGTTTGTTTGTTTTCTTTTGTGTGACTGCCGATTGTTGCAGTTTGTTTGAGGTGACTGCCTGTTGCAGTTTGCTGTTGTAATTAGAAGGGTCTTACCCTCATTTTATCAATATACTTTAAGATATATTGTTTTAGTGTTTTTGGGTGCAAGCTCGATAGTTAAGCCCATAGCAACCTTAGTTAAGGTCAGATACGCTAGGGGGCAGGTTTGCGCCAACAAATTTATAATTATATATTTTTAATCTTTGTTGAACAAACAAATAAAACAAAATACAGATGTTGTACAGTGCGCCACAAATTAATTGCCGCATTTACAAAAATGACATTATCTTTTGTCCAAAGATTTCAAAATTTTCAAAATATGTACACAATGTAGCTATTAGTGTCTTAAAGCAAATGTAAAAAACAATAATTGAAAAATTCTTAATAAAACCAACTATATTAAGCAAAGAATAAAAATATCAAGAAAAAAACCGACACAATTTAATTGCTGCAATTTCGAAAAAAAATCGATTTTTATTCACAAAAATGTACTAATACGATTCTAATAGTTTATTCAGCTACCATGAGCATAAATAGTCTTATAAATTCGATTTGGCATTGAAGTTACCATATTTTTCAGGATGTACTGATCCATGTCTTCCCAACAGCGGATAACTACCGATCGCAGCTCATCAATGGAATTGAATTGCTTTCCACCAGCATATACCTTCCGAACCAACACTCCCCATAAGTTTTCTGTAGGATTTAGATCCGGTGAGTGCGGCGGCCAGTCCATAACTTCAATATTTTTTCCTTTTAGTCATTCCATAGTTAGTTAGTCATTCCACCCCTTTCTCAATGTCGGACATTTTGGTTAAATAGACATGCTAAGATTTTACTAAACAGTTTACATAATAATTTCTATAATTATTAATTCTCACTTATTATATATTGTAAAAATTTTAAGTATAAAATTAAAATTGATAAAGAAAATCCAAATTCAATTTAGTGCGGCAATTAATTATGGTCAACAAAAATTTTGAATTATATAATATAAAAAAATTAAATTTAGTTAAATTACAACTTAATTTAAATAATACAATGAGGTTCAAATAAGTTCTTATATCTTGTACTTTCATCAATTTTATGGAAATTTAATTACAGTTTAAGAATAATCAAGATTTCTTGATTTTACAAGTTACGGCAATTAATATGTGGCGCACTGTATATTAATTGGTAAATCCCGGAGAGTTCAGTTTTTAAGAAAGAATTTAGTTTGTTCTTCGCTAACCTAGCCTGAAGAGCCCTCAAAAGAAACAAGCGCCTCTCCGCCCTACTAGTCGTAGAGAAGGCAATAAAAAGAAAATATGTGAAAAACAAAAAATGTTTTTATTTTGATAATGATAGAATAATTGGGGAACTGTCCTGAGTTATTTTCAAGATTTTATAGTTTATTTAACAATCACAATAACCAATTTGGAATCAAATTGTTATTTATGATTTGATTAAAATAATTACTGTTGGCTATCTTTGAATTATGAAACACCGGATTGAACTCTTTTGATCTGTAAAATGCCAGAATGTAAATATCTTTCTTCTTAATATTCCAAAATCGGAATACGAATTAAATATTTCGAATAGATTGTCTTCAAAAAAAGTAAGATGCTGCTTCTTGTCTTCGACTTTACTTCTTCTTCCTTTCTGTTTGGAATTGTTTGTTTTTATATTCAGTATTCTAGTAATCCGACACCGTCCTGTCAGAGGTAATTTGACGAATTCAAAAAAATTCTTTTTGATGACTGTAAAAATATTCAATTACAATTTGATGATCTGTAACTTTTAAAAAGTAATCTGATATCTAAACTTCGCTTTTAATAATGAAGATCTTTCTGCTCTCTGGTTTTTTCGTACTTTTTGGTGTGTTTTTTGTTCATAAAGTTTTTAATTTATATTAATATTTTCTATATACAGTCGGCGCTCAGTTATTTGAACTCGTGGGGATTTCAAAAAAGTTCAAATAACTCAATTATTGAAATAACTAAATTACAAATAAAATTTATTTTAAAACAAATCCATGATCTTCCAGCTTTGTTTGAATAGACATGTCAAAAAATTTCAAAAAATTATTCAAATAACTGAAAGTTCAAATAACTAAGCATTCAAATAACTGAGCGACGACTGTAATTAAATTAATCAACAAATACTAAACTTTTAAAGATTTAATTATTTGTTTTCAACTTAAAATCGAATAAACCTGTTTGTTTTAACTCTTTTAATCGATGTTTGGGAGATCCATGATCGAATTCATGAAAAATTCTTAACATCTTTGGATCTTTTGCTGATTTTTCAAATTAGCGGACCAATGTGCTTAATACATTGCGAACATCTTAATTGATCACAGACATTGATTCTTTTTCCATTGTTGTCATATTAGCACCAACAGCTAAAATAATTCGATCTTTGGCATTTTTACCAGTGGTGTAGGGTTCATTTATGAATGAAAGTGTTTTATTCGGTAATAATCGTTCAAATAATCAACTTTCATTGATATTAAAGACATAATGTGCAACATATTTTTTCAATTGCATCGTGTAGTGCATACTTCTTCCGCATATTTAGTTCTTCGAGTTTAAAGTCACCAGCTTCACCTTGTACCGATTTAAACGCTATATAGATTTAATTAATTGTCGAGCCATAAATTGATCAATTTTTAAGACATCTGCGATTTCTTTTGTAGCAACTTCCATTAACAGGAACGTTCTGACTCGTGGTTTATTATTTATATAAAACTCGTGTAGCGATCTCAGTGTGATTTATATTAATTTCTGCAGCTTATATGATGTTTTCTTTTAATTCCGGTATTATTTTATTCTTTGTTGTTTCTTTGATTGCGTATTTGATCGATTTTGTCGAAATTTTTTTAATTATTACAGTAATCAATGAAATAATCAATAAATATTTTGTATTTTCAATTTATGAAACTAAATAATACTGCTTTTTAAAGTTTTACATTAGAGAGGTAAAGATTAAAGAGAAATATATATTGTGTTAGAGGTGCTTTTACAATAAATTATAGGCATTTTTGTCATCTTAGGTCTCATCAAAGAGGTTCAACTGTATAATTAATTATGAACTTTTTAAATATGTATTAATTATTATTAGCTTCATTAGTATTTAAAAACATTATATACTTCAGGTGAACATGTTAACAATTATTTTAAAATATACCTTGAAATTTTAGTTTTAATATACTATTCTTAATTAATTGATTTTAATAATATAAAACAATAGGCATCACACTTAATTTTTATAATAGAAATTTAAAATTCTCTATAATTTTAGTAAATCAATAAAATATTTATAAATAATACTACTAATAATTATATATTATTGATTTGATTTATAAAAATAATTAATTGATATTTATTTTTTATAAATTTCATTGGTAGATAGAGATTTTAACAAGGGACTATTTAAAAAAAAGGTTTTAATTTTTGAAGATGACCAAATCTCTGAAATTAAATTCGACAATTTGCAATTAATTTTCATAATTTTTTTCTTCTCATATCGAATTTCTTTTTCAAAAATATTATTTTTATATAATTATAATTTTCTCATTTTGCCAAATCTTAAAAAATCATTTTCGAAAAATTTTAATTTTCTTTTCAAATTTCCATCAAAAACGGGTGAAAATAATAAATTTTTAACTGAAAGAAACTATTTTTTATTTTAACAAAATGGTTAATTTTTATAATTGATTTTTAGAGTTACTGTAATTTTTATAAATTTAATTCACAACACATCGATAATTTATATTCAACTAATTATTACAATAAATTTTGATATAAATCGATAACTATTATGGATTTTATTTCAAGAAATAATTAATTGATTATTCTTAGTTTCTACAATTTCATTGGTCAAAAGAGATTTATGGTGCGGACAATTTAGAAAATTAGATCTTATTGTTTGAAGACGATCTGTGAGATTGAATTCGACAATTTGCAATCCATTTCCTTAAAATTATAATTTTACAAAAATATTTTTAGCATTATCGTCCTTTCATTGTTTTTTAAATTACAATAGACTTAAGTTAATCCCAGCCCGTTTAATTCTGATCTGATTTTACACCATGAAACATAGATTCCAAAGAAGTTGTGATTAACCTGGATGATTTCGAATAATCTAAACTTAATTTCAACGATAATCTGTTTTTAAACGATTTTCATTCCAATTGTAATTTTTCATTAAAGGAAAAGTTTAAAAAACCGCATTAAAAATATAAATTTAATTTAATAATTTAAAATATTAATACTAATTTCATCAATTTTAACAAAAAATTGAAAAATTTTATATTAATTGGCTGTTAATGTATTGTCAATTGATTATCAAAATATAAAAATTAGATAATTAAGTCAATATCAAATTATTTGTGCCAGTTCAATAAAAATATCGTTACGTTAATCTCTCGGATATCAGTGACTTTTGGATCAAATAAATTTTACAAATGATTCAAATAATCTGGATATTATTATAATAATCAATACATATGAAATATTAAGAATAAATCGATAATTATACAAAATTTTTAAACCTTCAATACTACAACTTACATATTTCTTAATTTCACGCACTAACGTATAAAAAGCTTCGTCCACACCTTCTCTAGTTTTCGCGGATGTCTCAACGTACGGAATGCAGAATTCTTCTGCCATTGCTTTTCCAGTTGCCTTTTGCACTGTACGATTTGCTAAATCGACCTTGTTACCGACCACTGAATGACATTGAGAATTTTCGTGAAAAATCTTTTTGGAATATTCTTTTTATTGTGACTTACCCACCATAGGTATTTCTTCGGCATCCTTAACTCGCTTTACTCGGTCACGATAATTGGGAATTTCTTCAAAACTTTTTTGGTTATTTACAGCAAAAACACAGAGAAACCCTTCACCGGTTCTCATGTACTGATCACGCATTGCACTGTAAAAAAGGACACAAAAATTCCACTATTACTTTGAAAATGTTGCGGCGAGAAAAATGAACCGATTTTTAAAGACAATCTATCGTTACCTGTATTCCTCTTGTCCAGCAGTATCCAAAATGTCCAACTGACATGTTTCTCCATCAATTATCATCTGCTTCCGATATGAGTCCTCTGTTTAAATTTATATTTTTAATTTACAAAATACGTCAATACGACCGTCCTTGAGACATTAATCAGTGTTTATTTGTTGAAATGGAATATTTCAATGTAATCATGTCATTGTCGTATCTCAAAAACTAATGCCGTCACTGTACAAAATACAGAACTAACTTATTTTACAATAACCATTTTAAAGGAGTTTTTAAATTAAAAGGTTTTTAAAAATACTTTTTCAGCAGTGATTATATTGATTTTTTTAAATCATTTACTAAAATTTTGAATACTTTTTTGAAATTCAAAATGATCTTAATTTTATGAGAAAATGTCCAATTTTCAGACTTTAAATTTCTTTTTTAATAATGATTTAGTTTGGATCGATAGATTAATGTTCCCAGATTATGAAATCTGCAATCGGTTGGAGTAGAAATGTGAAAATATTTTAATCAAGCTACTTTTCATAAAGTACTATAATTTATTTCCAGTTGATTTGCATTAAAATCCATCTAATTCCTTTAAGAAATTCATTCAACTTATTAATACGAGAAAGGGTTACTAAAATAAGTAAAAGAAAACATTCAAATCTCTCACAGAAAAACATTGATTTCTAAAAATTCACCAGCTGCCACCCAAAAACTCAATCTCGAACTTCTTGTGATTTAAAATGAAACTTTAAGACGAGAAATACATCCTCACCCACAAATATTATGAATATGTAATATACATTTAATATCGATTGATTTAATATTAATTAACTATTATTTATTTTTAAATTTCATCAATAAATGTGTTCATTGAAAATCTATGAAAAATATAAAATTAATATTTTTAGTTTTTAGTTCCAAGGACGAATTAGTGGTGATAATTGTTTTAATAAAACACATTTCAAATTTTTCCCAGGCTAAATCAGCTTTTATAAATCAATATTATCAAAAATTGTTGAAAAATACATCCTGATTTTCAATTTCTGTTTGATTTGTGCTTTGAGGAAAATAATTAATTTTTAGTCCTTTATTTATTTGCAATTGTGCACTGAGCGAGTAAGAGAATAATTCAACAATCATAATAGAAAAAGTGTCCGGTTGACATGATTAGTATGATTATTTTCAACTCTGAGAAAAGCTGTATCAAAACAAAATTGATTAAATCATAAATCATGCATGATTTTACCAAATCTAATATTTATATGACATAATTCGCACAGTTGGTCACACTGGGTGTGCCAACTTTGCGGTTCGCAAGCCAAAAATAGATACCGAGGAGGTGTCGGATAACTGGTATCTATTCAAAACTCTATTACGCTTGCATAATCGGATATATATTAACGCAAACTCATCAGAAGGTTTTTTTTACCAAAACCCGCAAGTTTTCAGCATTCACGGAATTTCAGCCAGTCGGAATTGGACAGAAACAAACAATATCAAAGACTTTCGATCATTTTCAGCTTAAACGATGATGATGACAGAAGAATCATTAAAAAAAACCAATAATCAATTATCTTTATACCATTATTTAAAATTATTTCACATCAAATCGATTATTGATACAAATATATTTCAATATTTACTTATTATTGACGAAATCTTTTTGTTAAATATTTTTGATTATATTAAAATAAAAACGTTAATCACAAAGGTTTTTTATTTAAATCCGGTTCTGACAAAGGCATCACAAAATTTTATTTTTCAATATATAATAATTTTGATGTGAAGTAAAATGTTTATTCTGCCACCAGGATAGTATACAAAATGAAAATGATTTTAATTAGACAATTCGTAATAATTTAATACATTATAAATAGCTTTAATAATACCTATAGGTTTCAACTGTATGTATTTCTACAGAATGAATATTACCATAATTAATTGATTATTTTATATCAATTTCATAATCGATTGAACAATATTATTTAAAATAGAAATATTGTCATTTACTGAAAGATAAAAGCGAACTTTAATTAGGAAATTATTTTTTTCAAGAATTCAATTTGGAATATTGAATGACAGTATTAGAAGCCGTTGGTTGATTTTAAACTTTAAAATGTTACAAATTTCTGCTTCATTGAGAGGATCGGAATATTAAACAATACTTTTGGGTTTGTTGAAACACTAAGTTAACCATGTTAGGTTTGAAGAAAAATTCAATGGAAAATATTTTGTGATATTTATACATGATTTTCAAATCATGGCTTTAGTTCATTTCAATGAAACAATATTCATTTTTTGCTTTCAAACCAAAAAGTTACTTATTTGAAAATGAAAGCGTAAACTTAAAATAACAATTTTGTCATTTCTTCAATGACAACTTGTCTTTTCCAACTTCACCAAATCAACAACTCAAAAGATAAAACAATAGATTTGAAAAAGAAATATCACCATGGACAAAATACTGGGTACAAAAACTTTGTAGAACTTTACCAAATAATTTCTTGTTACTAAATCCTAAATTTTTCAAAAATCCAAGATTTCGCCTGGCAAACAAACTGTCATTTATGTCTTATATTCGTTTCATTTAAGAAAAATTCAATAAATTTTTGTCAGTATCCGAAATTTCTGATGCAAATGAAGAGGGAGCTATTAATAATTTGAACATATCCTCTTTGTTTCAAAATCCAAATATAACTAAATTCCTTGGTGCAAATAATAGAATCACCTACGATTATGAATCAATAAAAATCAATTCCTGATCAATTTTTCATTTCGTTAACCTATACAACTTTTGTATATTACTCTTTAAAAACGACCAATTACCATATTACAAAAATTAATTTTTCTCTCAGATTTGTAGAAAGCATGTGATTATTATTAAATCGATTTATCAGAAATATTCTCCTATTGATATATTTACAAACTAGTATGACCTTCTGATCTAAGGCTGTTAATAAACGAGCGTGTCTTAAAATATTAGAAGGAATTGAATAAAACTAATTATTAATAAAAATTAATAATTATCAACCTCCAAAATATATTTATCATGAAGTTCACAATTATTAAAATTGATAAAAAATTATACAATTAATATTAAGATCTTTTTAAAAGATCTTATAATAAGTAATTTTGCCATTTTAAGCTGTTCCAAAAATCCACATTGGTTGGGTAAGGAAATATTAGGTACAGTAATACTACTCAATTTTACTCAATGAGAATTTTATTAACATGAATAACTTTTAAAAATATAAACGTTTGCAATTTCATTATCCGACAAAATATTTACTTAATAAGCAAACAATATGTTTTTAAATAAAGGCATAAGCAAATTAGCTTTGAGAATATAATAAAGAGAAATTTGAAATCTTCTTAAAACTAACCAATGGTTGGATCATATTCTTCAACAAAGCTAAAAAATTAATATAATAAATTTTAAAATGTCAAATAACATTGTAATTAAAAATTAATTATTTGAAAAACATATTAAACGAACTGGTTCTGAATTAACTGAATGGTCAGCGCACTTTTCCCAACACCTCCAGCTATAATAATAATAAAAGTTATAATCTATGACTTTTATTTACCTCCTACAACTACAATCTTATATTCAGTCATTTTAAAAATTTATTACTAAATTTAAAAAAAAACTAATATATAAATTACTTTTATAATATTTAAACAAAAGATTGTAAACGTGATGAAGAATCAAACTTATTTATTACATCTTACTTCTGGCACCTATATATATATTTATCTATTTTTAAGAAATTGATGCACATTTGGAAAAAAATTGTATTAACAAACTTTGAAGAAAGGGAAAGGTAATAAAAGATACGGAAGAAACGAGTTTTTTATAAAAATATTCCGATATTTGTTTACTCAGATTAAAAGCTCTTCTCAATTATAACAAGTTTATCTTTATTTATCATTTTAATATCATCAAAATCATTATTTTTTAGGAAAAATGTTTATTTAATTAATCATCTTAACTCCCAGTTGTTGAAGAATTCTTTTGTAAAAAATCTGTTTAATTACCTTGCAGTTTAAAAAGAAAAAATTATAAAGAAAAAACCAGAAATGATGTTTGATTTAATTGAGGTCACCCCAAGAGATGAGGATCGATAAAAATAGATGTGTCAAAAGTATTTATCCGATTTGTAAGCTCACTAAAAATTTTATAATTCAATTAAATACAACTGATTTAAATTTTTAGTAAAATAAGACTTCAAGTTTCAGAAAATGATCGATATTGATGAACGTATTAAAATTATATTACTTATGGCTAAGGCAGGTGCAGTAAAGTCTGTTAGACAGCATTTGCAGCATTTAAAATACAATAATAATACCGACAGCGAGAAGGATGAAAAAGGTCTTTTCAAAATGTAAAGAAACAGAGTGTTATTGATATTTCGAAGGCCGGAAGACCACCACTTTAAGATGGGAAAATGGATAAAATTAGATACATCTACGAGAAAATGCCTTATACCTCATTAAAATTTGCAGCTAAGGAAACTGTACACAACGTACTGAAAAAAGAACTTCAACTTTATCCACACAAGATTCAAAGAAGAAGCATTTAAGATAGATGCATCAATGTGTAAAAATCCTATAAATTGCTTCTATCATCACTTGCATCACCTAATAATTAAGCCTTTTTTTTAAAATCATCATTATGAAAATACAAATAATCAGATAACGAAGATTGTATGAATGAGGTATCATATATTTTTCATTGACTTTTATTTGTGCCAAGAAACGAGTTAAAAAGCCCTGCATCCTTGTGTGAAGAAAAAATCTTAAAATCTTCTTGAAAAATATTTCAGGTTCTACATAATCCTCTTCCAAAAGATAATGATAGGTAGATGATAGAGAGTCTATGAATTAATGTCCAAAATTGTGACTATAAACTGATAATCTACCATGTGTTGTGTTCGTGATTTTAATAAATTTTATTGGAGTTCAAATGAATCAATTTAAATAAGAAAGTGAATTATTCAAATGTTGGGTTTACCCAAGAGATTACCAAAGTATAGTTAATTAAGGCGGTCACTAGAAAGAGTTCGAATAATAATAATGATATTATAATAATTAATAATTAATACTAATGATAATAATAATAAGAAGAATAAATAATAGTACAGATAATAAGATCAAAATCTACTTTAAAAATTATCCAAAAGTAATTAGAAGTTTTAGGGTAACTTTTTTTAGAAAAGGGATTATAAGGGAATTATAAGTTAAGAAAATTTAAAGAGTTAGAAATTTTTAGAAACAAATATCAAGATAATTTAAGAGCAATCCTTATATTCGAGATCCATAACAAACTAGTACATAAAGAGAAAGATTTTTCAGTGTAGGGGTAGAGTGAGTATTCGAGAAGACTGCTATTATTCGGGAGGATTGGAGACGATTATCAGCGACGATTTGCTGACATTGTTAAAAAAATATAATATGTTTATGAATTTTTGCTGGGGATTTTGTTCGGGTGGGCTATCTCTTGTTAACCACAAGAGATCAGCTGGTAGTTCGGGAATCCCAATAGGTCTTATGTCGTAAGGTATTTTTTATAGATAAAGATTTATTTTCTTTCTTGTTTAAATTAACTATTGCTTAAGTGATATTTAATTTTGGTTATTATCGCTTGATTATTAAATTTGATTGTTCTCTTTTGATAACAATTTATCGTTGAAGGATTATGTAATTGTTCGATTAGATAATTTGGTGATCAGTACCTCTTTATCCTATTACATTGTACTTATTTGACAATTCAGTGGTTGCTATCATTGTTATTTGGAGTCTTTTTGAAAGTTTGATAATGTGTTATTGTTTTTATCTTGAGAGTATCATTTGTACATTGTTATATACATACATGTTATTGCTTTAGTGACTTCTAAATTTGTATTCTAACCTGAAGGCCTTATATATATGTGAAAAAATATTATATTGTGATTTATGTGTAAAAAATATAGTTTTCGATGAAACACATTGCTATACGAAGATTACAACCACCAAGATATCAAAAGCTTAGACTTCATAAGAATAAGATTTAGATATAAAAAATAGTTTAAATGTTTAATTTTATTTCTCATCTTTAAATGAAAGTAATTCATCTCCTCATTTCATAATGATAGTTTATTTTCTGTATCCTACAGAAATTCATTTGTATCTAACATAAATTCAATAAATAAATAATCTGTATCACCAAAATGAATTTTATATTTTCCAGATATTTTTTTCTAAACAATTATATATTGGGTTGAGTAAAAAGTCTTTTCGTATTTTTAAGAAAAATTGAAAGTAATTTTTTTATTATTACAAAACATTTTAATCAACAATGTATGCACCATTTAAATCAACGACCTTTTGCCATCTGCCAGGT
>JBBMKC010232318.1:0-10000 GCA_037834085.1 Bipalium vagum | reverse complement strand
GGTATATGAAAATTTCATTAAATTTTAAAGTGTTAATTTTGATTTGGAGGTTAAGTCACGTTTTGGTATATCATATTCGCTTGTTTCACAGACATTGAAGACAGTTGTAGAAAGCAATTCATCAATTAGTATAAGAGAATTATCGGCAAAATTTGGTGCTTCTAGAGAAATCGTACGAAGAGATTTCCTTAAGTTTGGTATAATTAATAAGAGCTGTCAAAGTATTCTTCACAAATGCATACCAGAATAGTCAGAGGTAGTTGAATATCTGCATTCACCTTTTGCAAAATCCTCGTGGCATGCGTCTCTTAACAAGGTTGTTACTTGACGAAAAGTGGATATACTACAACAAACATAATATGAAAAGTCATGGATTTAAAAAGATAAATCTTTAAAAGAAGTCCGAGTAAGACGCCGCTTCGATAACAAAAACCAATACTTTGAGTTTTATGGAATGTAAAGAGTTAATTTATTTTGAGGTAATTTCTAAAGGTTGAGCTATTAATATCGTTCAACAATACCAAATAAAATCAGGTTAATGAAGATTATTTATTGTAGTGATGTATTTTATTCATTATTTATTATACTAACTTATAATAAAATTTACTAAATTCAAATTACTTCTAATAAAAACATTCGAAACAAGAATTCAAAACTAACAAAAAGTAATAATTTTAGTACACCGTTTTCATCTTTATTTTGACATTGTAAATGTCTGTTTTGATAACATTATTGGATGAACAGCAAAATGTTATTAAAGAGAGGATTGATGAAGACTGTTCGATTTCTTTAACAAAAATAGCTGATAAATGTTTAAAAGAATTCAATGTAACGGTTTCAAAGACTACAATCAACAATTTTATATAAGATTTTTGTAATTATACCTTAAAATAAGTGCATAAGATTCAAGAAAAAAGAAATGATGCATTTAATATACAATCAAGATTTTGCTATTTACAAGAATTTATTAAACTTCCTTATCAAGTTTCTGAAGGTAACTTTTTTTTGACAAAATTGGCTTTAATGTAAGCATGAGAGCTAAGAGAGATCGATCTTTTTGTTCAATATTTAGGGTATCAAATTTAACCTGACTCCAAAATCTTAGGTGATGCAAAATCAAAACAATCAGTAAAGCAACACTTATACCACAACAAAATAAAATACAATACACTGAATTTCAAAAAGATAATGCACAAGTCTTGGATCATAAATGTCTGAAATGTTCCGCAACCACTACACTATCAACTCCAAACACAAATATAATGGCAAAGAGTAAATCAAATCAAATACGATAATGGTCAATTAAAGTCAAAATACTGTTTAATCAATCAAAGGAACAAATTCAAATACAATATTAAATCAATACTAATAATGAAATTTTATCAAGATTATAATCAAATATTACTTACAAAATTATGATTTACTTAAGATAAGAAAAAGAAACAAAAAGGAAAAATCTTACGATTTAGTTGATGCTAAAACTCCCGAGTTATCAACTGAGCCCTAACGGTTGCTCACCGATAACCCTTTGATGGGGAATTTTAAGCACAGTCCAGATAATAAAAGTTCTAATATACTTGAATACTGCTCTTGACTAAATAATTGAATACTGCTGCTTCGAAAACGTCTCTGTTCACTGAATGCTTCGAATAATGTCTCTGTACAATGAATACATCAAATACGTTTTCTTCACGTTTTGTGAGGGGTGAAAATTTACTGAAATCCATTTGCTTATATACTAGTTGGGACTGATCTTCATCTTGAAAAATTCTTCAGAAATTCTCAAAATTATTCTTGAAATTCTAAAAGTATCATCAAACTTCTAAAATTCCCTAACAATTCCCTGAAAATAATTTTATGATTATCCTTATTATTTATTAAAATGCCTCTTTTAGACTGCTTTAAAATTACAAATTATTTTCGAGGATTTTCTTATTTTTTTAAGTATCTTAAAAATAAAATTCCTGGGAAATTCTCAATGATTTTCAAGTATTAATTAATTTTAATTATTAATATTATTATTAATAATATTATTATTATTATATTTATACATTATTTATAATCTTTATCATTTATTTTTCCCCGGAGGGATGTCTTGGTAAACCCAACAAATACTATAGTTCGTTCATATACTTCTGCACTTTCAAGTAACATACTTGAAGAAGAGTCAAAATAAACACAATTATAATATTTAAGCCAATAGATTCCTTCTTCTTTCAAATTTTGACATTCAATTCGTAAAGAAATATCAGACTTAATATGTTTTAATTTAATTTCTTCATGTTTCATGAAAACTTTTAAAGGCATATCTAAATCTTTTTCAATATTAATTAAATCAAATTTTGTAGTTGTATTTAAACCTTTTTTACAAAAGAATTCCACTATTTCTTCTATCATTTTTTAAAAATAAAATTGGAAAAAAATTGTTTGAAATTTTTATATAAGGAAAAAATTTAAGTTGGGAAAATTTTGAGTTGGGAAAACGAGCCTTCGATGTGCTTATTTACCTTTTTCGTTAAAGTCAAAAAGTAGTCCAGATCTTTGTTTAATTATTTTAATTTTTTTTACAAAATTTTTGTAATAATTCCTTTAAGTTTTTCCTTTCAGATTTCTGTAAACTTTTATATTCTGAACTATTTAAAATTGTTTCTCTCAACCCTTTCCCAAAATATAGATCGAAGTAAAGTCCAGCTCCAGTTGATACTTCTGTGCACGTTTTTGGTACACCTTTGGTGTTAAGAGTTTCACTCTGTTTCAGCTTTTCCAATTCCATTTCTAACTTCTTTATTTGCAATTCAATCTTTTCTTTTTCTGCGTTATTTTTTTGCTGCTTCTTTTGCCTCTCCCCCTGATGTAACCGGTGGGCTAAATAGTATTTAAGAAAGAGAAGGAAATAGAAGACAAGTACCACGCGCACTATTTTATCTTGAATAAACAAACTATTATTTTTATTAAAAATAAATTCTGATTCTAAAAGATGATTTTGTTGAATATGAAAATTTACCTTGCAATGCGGGAGAACATGTTAGTGCCAGAGACGTGTCAGCCTCTGCCAATTGTGTTCGCCAATATCTTAAACAAAAAAATTCTAGTGTTGAAATGGAACTAATTTATATAATTGAAGATGAAATATTAAATAAACAACGCTGTACGAAAAAACTATCAATTACGGACTTTTTCAAGTCAAAATAGATATGCGGACTTTTAATTAATAAATGTTTGAAAATCGATTGTGTTATTTACTTCTTATTATTCCTATTACACAATACATGTTATGTAAATAAAATAACTACAATTCTGTTAATACGATATATCGCTTATTACGATGATTTTTGGAAGTCCCGACAACATCGTATTAACCGAAGTCCAATGTACTATTTTTATGAAAATCAAATTCTGTTTCTCTAAAAGCAATATATTAATTTAGAAATTTTAGAAATTTAAAAATTTTTCATCTGTTAAATTTGTTTCTTCACAATGTCATGATAAAATTATTATATTTACAAGTTTCTCAACTACAATTATTTTTAATAATTTTAATATTAATAATAAATAATTTTAAATCTAGCTACTTCAATCTGGTATTGCCTTTTCTTCCATAAAATATTTCTTTATTTGAATTGTGAAGACTACAGTCAAGTTAAGCAAATCAGAGTTCAAATGAGCCAAATCAAGGTCACCCATTCTCAACAATCCAAGATGACCATCTAAGCAACCAATCCAAGCCAAAGACTGATATTGTGTTTCTTACATTACATTATGTAATATTTATTCTTTACATTGAGTGATCATTACTTCTTTCAGCTTTATTTATGTATTTCATGATTTCATGATGATTTGATTAATGTATAATAGTTTGATTTAATATATTCTAATTTTATATTCTCCGTGTAAAGTTTTAGTTATCAAAATATATGTATTAAAAGAAAATTGTAAATCGTCCTTGATTGATCTTAATTGAAAAATAAATAATAAAATGTTTATGAAGCAATACATGTATAAAAAGAATGAAATATCATAATAATAATGTTTGTATCGTTATATTGTTTGTATAGATAATAAGATAATGTATATATAAATATCATGCGAAATAATATGTATAAATTCCTATTAACAGTAGTATTGTTTATTTGTAATAGCAGAGTAATATATATATATATATATATATTATTAACGATTGTATTGCTTATTTATTTATTTATTTATAAATTAAGTAAAATATTGGGAAACTTAGAGAAAATTTATAATAAAGTTACATAAAGTTACTTATAATAAAAAATAATTTTATATAAGTAATAATTTTATAGTAGGAATGAAAGGGATTATAAAAATAGGAATAAGAATGGACAGTAAAATTGAAATAAGGAAAAGGAAGTTACTATTCAGAGAAAGAAGACAAAAGAGAACAATATAAAAAGAAAATGAAAAAGCATAGCAGGCAGACAAAAAGAATAAACAAGAATTAAATTAGACAGTACTAAGTCTACAACCAGAATACAATTCCAACGCGTACAATAAATTCTATCAACTGCCTACCAAGATTAAAATCACTTCAAGCGTAGCAGATAATCATTCAGTTATCAATACCCACTCCAGTTATACCGTAAAATCAAGGAGGCTCTACTCTATTCATTCATACATCGATCAGCAAAAAAAGGAGACCTACTCAATATAATCAGAGAAATATATATAGTTGTCAGGAGAACCAAAAAAAAGAAAATATTAATAAAACAAAAAAATTGGTATTTGCCCTTCTAGTTCTCTTTTGTTTGAAAAGTAATTTTTGGTTTTATTTAACACTTGCTACACCCGTATAACAAAGTTTATTATAAAAAAATTCAATAATAATAATTACTAGCTTGAAACCAAAAGTTCTCATGTCTAGTTCGATTCTCAATAAAAGTAAAATAATCAAAATTCCTAATTTTAAATCGTTATAAAACAAATTTATATTGGTTCGATATTTTATTTTCTTTTATATATAATTAAACAGGTGTGTCTTGTTAGACAAGACAGCGTTTGTCTATAATAAATAAATAAATACTCAGGCCAGGACCTGAGGATTATATAATTTTTTATTTTCCGCTCCTTCTATCTTTTTCTTTTTATTGTTTATATTTCACACGCTAAGTAGGGCGCTGAGATATATTCCTCTTCTTATTCGAGGACCTCTGAGCCTAAGACAGAGAGGATTTTTCTTAAATAATAAATATAATTAATAAAATCATTATAAATCAATCAACTTCGATATCACATACATGTATTTGTAAACTTAAACTTTATATTAATCAAAATAAAAGTATTAAAGTCAATTCGTTCTCTTAGTTATTTTAAAACAATTATAGCCAAACACCAATTAAGCAACCTTCTCACGTTAAGACCTAAATATATTAAACTTCACCTTTAACATCTACCCATCTTTTAGGAGCTTAACAGAATTTATTTTTCTTTTAAATCATATTTCTCCTTCATATTATAAATAATTCTACTATAAAATTGTAAAAACTCAAACATTAATTTTAATGAAAATTTCCCTATGAATTTATTTTGAGAATAAAAATGTTTCTAGTTTTATGTCCTTTGCTGTCTTTAATTATATCTTTAATTTTATCTGACATCAAACAAAATATTTCATCATTATTATTTTCATGGTCAAAAAATACAAAAATTGTAATAATAGAACTTGAATTTCCGCAATTTTTTACTGTTTCAACTTTTTTAAAATTATATTTAAAAATAAATACGGAAAGAAATTATTTTGTAAGTAACATTTTCATCAGGTTTTAATTATTTTGTTTCTACTTCAAAAATTAATAAAGCTTTTGATAAATCTTAAGAATTTGTTCTCTGTAATAAAGAAAAGTTATATTTGATGCAGCTGTTGGGTTCAGAGAAATTATTAAATAATCATCTCTTTTTTGTCGAATCTTGAAAATAATTTTTTTATCTACATTAAATTTGTCAATTTCTTAATAAAATGAAAGTATAAAATATATTTTAAAAAGTAAATTTTAATGTTTTTTAATCTTCCACATTTATAAAAAGTATTTATATTTTTCTTTCATATAATAATTAAATAGATAATCAAAATCTTTTTCAATAAAATGTGCTTATATATCTGAATAAATTTGAGTTTTATTTCTTTAAAAAATTTTATAAAATATTTAAACATTTAAATTATTTTTATCTTTCCTAAAGGTAAATGAAAAGAAAATTGTGATAAATAAATGATAACATGTATTATATCTTCCTCTTGTAAAATACATTTCCATTATTTCAAAAGGATCCAAATGGAATGAGTGTTCGGTCTCTTTCTGATAGATAAATAAAACCCAATGCTGGTTTCTAATATTGAGAGAACAATAAATTGTTTTGGCAGAGTGCGCTTCACATTGGAGTTTGAGATTGTCACATTGATAAGTTGAGGCCAGAAACAAAACAATAACCGGATTTAGAGTATAAGTTCTGATCTGCAACATTGTGCTATCTACACAAGCTTGAACAGATTTATCATTGGCTGGTGAGACTGGTGTACGCACAAATTGTCAATAATAATTCTATTTAGAATTTGGTGCTCGAATACGAATCACAATAGTATCAGCCGATTTTTAAAAAAATATTTTTTACCTTATCTTCAATCAGTTTGTCAGCTTGCACTTGATTCTTTTCTACTTTATCTTCAACTTTGGATGCATTAATAATAGTAGGGTCTCTACTCCCTTCTATAGGTGAAATACCAATTGATGAATGAATTTTGTTATTATAAATATTTATTAAATTTGATAATAAGTTTAACCATTTTCTATTTCCTTGTTCTGTATATTTTTTAAACATCATATTCTTTAAAGTTTTATTAATCTTTTCATTAAAACAGCTTTTCCTTCATTTTCTATTGAGTAAATTTCAATTTCATTATCATCACAAAATTCTTCGAATGCTTAATTGTAATATTCAGTACCTTTATCAATCCAAAGCTTTGTGGATTTCTTTGGTAGCCTCCAAATATTGTATCAAATGCATTCGTTATAGATTGTTCTGTTTAATTTTTTACAGGTATAGCAAAAACAAAACAAGTACATAAATCAATAACTGTTAATATTATTTTATAATCTCTTTCTCCTGGTACAAATGTTAAATTCGCTGACCTAATATCATCTTTATTAAAAACTTTAATTTTGACATATTGGTTAGGTTTTCTAAATTCTTTATGAAGTTCATTTGCTCATTGCTTTTAATTTTCTGGTTTTAGTTATTCTTGGCCTTCAAATAGTTTATCATTAGCAATATTTTTAAGCAGCTCTAGGAAGACCTAATCCGAAAGTCACCTCACCTTTCAGAATTAATTTTACTGAAGCTTTTTCTAGTTTCTCTCTTGGATTTGAATTTTGAATTTAATTCATTTTATGTATCATTTTGACATCAGCGATGTCTATTATTTAAATCTTTTGAAATATATTTTACATCATGTTTCATTTCAGCTTGATCAACTCTTCATTACCAAGGAGACACTTCAGAAATGATTTTTAGTCCAAAAAATATTCATCAGGATTAAAAAAGGAAACCCAGCGTGTTTGGGAATCCCTAAGCTTCCTGAAAAGGGCCTAGTGGACGACCCAGGAACGTCTTTGTGGCTCCTGGTGAGAGTTTCTTTAATTTTGTTTTATTTTCATTATTTTTAGGATTAATAAAAACTCCATTTTACTCATTTGAATTCCTGATTTTGGATTATTTGTGTTTGTATTTTTTCTTTGATTTTCAGATAACTGAACATATTGATTCTAAGATAATTTTGATTATTGATTAAAGACCACTGATGATTTTAATTCTGATTTTACGACGAGTGTAGCGATCGTTTTTGCATTATTCAATAAAGTTTTATAGTGACTGTTTCTATAAAATCAGGTCCGGATAAAGTATTATTGTGAGAGTTTTGATTCAAATCGAGTTTAACTTTGTGCAACGATAATAGAATTACGAACGCAACACATTAAAGTGAGGCTTTGTTGATATACGAGTGCAAGTCACTTTCAAGGTATAAGAGTAACATCAGCGAATAATTATTAAAAAGTACGGAATTTAAATCAATAATTTTAATATTTTATATGATTGGGTAAATTTAACTAATAAAAATGAGAAAAAATGAGAAATATTTGTTTAAGTTTCACTTTGATTTCTAAATTTTATTATTTTAATAAAAAAACATTCAAACGAGTATGGCCGAAAATAGCAAGGAAGAAACAGTTGAATGCTCCATTTGTTTGGACAAGGTTGGCATTCATGATCAGGTCATGGTAGGCAAGTGTCGTCATACGTTTTGCTCTCAGTGCCTCCATACCTGGCTGCCTATGAATTCGACCTGTCCTTTGGATCGGAATAAAGTCCTGGATGTCTATACTTTCAACATGGTGAACAATGAAAGAGAAAACCTGACACTTGCCCGTTTTCTTCACCCGGAGGAGTATTACAAAATCAAGAGTTTCCTCGTGGAAAATCTGCGAAAGCGCACAAATGTTCTGAAATTGGTATTCGAATTTCAGAAGTATGTACAGTCCGAAATGAAACTGCTTAACAAAATATTTAGGAAGTGTTCAGAAAAGGATAGGTCGATTTCAACTGATAGGTCGGGAAAGCATGTCTTATACGTCTTGAATATTGCTAAAAACTACGTTACCAAGGTAGTCACACTAAACGCAGAAATTGAATGCATTAAGTTTGTTGAGAGCGATATAAACGTTCCGAATGTATTGGAAGACACGACCCTTCAAGAATTTCATAAAGCAATTATCTTGGATAAAGTTTTGGCTGATTTCCTCAATCTTCTGATGAAGATTAATGCAACAATCAGAAATGTCTTCAACGATCTTTTAAATATCAGTCCACAAACACGACAGATATGGAGCAAAGAAGACTTGAGGTATTTAATCGACTTGATTTCAGCTTTATCTAACTTAAACGAAAATTATATCAATTATCACAAATCTTTGATACTCAACACCACATTACCTTTCGAGATAGACTTCTCAAACCTCTTCAGCATTTCTGAATTTTACTGTTTGAGCTGCAACTGTTACTTATCTTATGGTAAGATCATCATGTTCAAGGGCTGCAAACACAAGCTCTGCAGGGACTGCTTTCAAAAGTTCTTCTTTGTTAAGATTCACTGTCCTTTTGACAAGATCGTAATTGAAAATGCAAGCTCCGTTGATACTGATCGAGCACTAGAATACCTAGAGAATGAACAAGAGTATATATATAACAAAGTGATAATGTTGATTGGAGAAACGCTTGCTTTCACAATCAACAACCTGGAGGATATTTTATTGAGGTCATTGACAACATCAGACCAGCTCATTTATTCACCTTTATCACAACGATTTCATACATTGTTCACCAGGCATCTGGATTTGCAGTTTAATTATGATATAATAGAAACCTTGAAGAACAATAATTTGAACAAGATACAATGCCAATTCTTTTTATATGTCACCTCTATAATGTTAGACAGTCATAACATAATCTTATCGGTATTAGAGTCGTCAAGAAACATTAGATTGGAAGAGGCGTTCAATGATTTGGATAGAAGGAATTTCAAGTTGTTGTTTCAGAAACATATATCTGAGTTCTTGACAGCTTTGAAAGACATTTACGAATCGGAAGTTGACGAAAGCATAAAACCTGTCTTTAAACAATTAAATATATTAATGGCAGCCTTGACCTGTGAATAAAAATAAATAAATTTTTCCTACGTAGTGGTAGATCATTTATACTTCAATCATGATTAATTTTTAAAAAGTTCCATCTGAAGAGGTTTAGTCGTTTTTGAAAGTAAATAAATTGATCGTCTTTTATATTCGAGTGACAGCCTAAAATGTTTCTTTTGAGAACGGGACTTCTGATTTTTCAATAAACACAATGAGTGTGGGACCACTAAATATTTTATTAATGTACACCAACTCAGAAGAATATACTTTCTGAAGAAAATGGAACGTGGAGTGTCCTG